>CM072534.1:3585000-3807500 GCA_036898165.1 Silybum marianum
GTCCCCGGCGGGTACGGGGAATCCAATCTCATCCCCGGTATTTTCTTGCTCATCCCCGGTTTATCCCCGGTTAATCCCCGGTTAAACAATAATTTTTTGAAAAAAGGGTAAAAATTACATTAAAAATATTTATTTTTTAGTTAATATATACATACGGGGACGGGGCGAGTTGGGGAATACATTACCCGGCCCTGCCCCCGGCCCCGATTTTCAACATCTAGGGGATCCCCGGCCCCGACCCCGATACCCGTTTTAACGGGGAATCCCCGGCCCCGGTCAGGACGGATGAACCGGGTTCCCCAACGGGGCGGGGCAAATCACCATCCCTATTTTCAAGTGTATTATAATTAGGGATGAGCTCTGTTCACTACCGGTACTGAACCATATCGAATTTTTTTGAAGCACCATTTATGGAATCGAAGACCAAACCAAATACCCCGGTTCGGTTATTTCGGGACTAGAACCATTTGGCACCATTTTTTGGGACGACTAAGTTATTTCACCGTTGATCATTAAACGCAAGAACAAGAACTAAAATCACTTAACCAACTTTGGAGAACAGGAACCGATTATGCAATAACCGGGTTTTGGAGAATCAAAGGAACCAATTTTGGAGAATTGCAAGAAAAAAAATCGGTATTAAGACTTGAGAAATAGAGGAACCGAAATTTGTGTAATAAATTAGGTGGGTTTTGATAAAAATTCAAGACTTGAGAAGATATTATGTTGGAAAAAGGAAAGGGTATTGTAAAAATTCAAAATCAAAAGTAGCCCTCTAGTTGCCTCAGTTTGGTTCGGTTTTTTCGGAATTTTATATACCGGTACCGACCCCATTAGTACCGAAACCGAATTCAATAAAATATCAAAATTGAATCCCGAATTGAATAGTCCACTTTGGTACCGGTTCGGTTCGATTTTTCGATCCATTCCGCTCATCCCTAATTATAACAACACTTTGTATTCGTTAAAAAAAACAGAAAAACAATTTTAAAAAACTAACTAAGGAACAGTTTGGTCAGGCCCGAGACCGTTTATAAAGAAACTTAATTGGGGCGACTCATTTTGATCGGGACCGGTTATAAAAGTTACTATTTTGGTCCAGGACTGATTTTTGGCCATGCCTACTTCATGGTGGGAATACTTCATGGTGGGAAGTGACATTTTTCAATGTAAGATATAAGACTGTAAATTAAGTATTGATACACCATGACTTGGCGTGTGGTTTTTGTCACAGGTTATTTGATATTTTCTATCTTTTTAATGTTTTATTTTTTAGTATGTAATTTGATATAAATTGTTCAATATTCATTAAGTAATAATGAAAAACATATATTTGTATGAATACTTGCATTTATGATATACAAATTGTCATCACAAGTGTTTCATCTTGAAAAACATTGTAGTCTTACTGTGACTCCTAAAACTTGAGAGTTGACCTCAACGACATGTCACATTCACACGTCACATCATTTAGAACGCTAGAGAATGTAAGAAAATACACCATCTTTTAGTTTGATTCTTGTTTTGTATAATATATTTTGATTTAAATGTTTGAGTATATTACATTTGAGTTACCAAAATGAATGTTTTGGAAATTATTTAACAAAATAGGAATTCGACTAAAATAAGTTGCATTTTGATGCAATTTACCCTACCTTCGTTTTTTGAAAATGCAAGAAAATAGTAAAAAGCAAACATTACAACAGATACCAAAGAGGGAAACAAGCCAACCACCCAAGAAACAAGCAACAACCAAAGTTGTCTTACAAAAAACAAGCATCGAATGAGATCTTCTGTCTTTTGTGACTCGTGAGTACCCTTTCGAAGCTGTTGGATGATTAATTTTTTCTGATCAAAATGCACACAAAACACCGTGGGATATGTGTTATTAAGTGGAACTTCTATGTCATGTATGTGGGTAACACACACATTAACATATATTAATATCAAAAGCTTTGAAATTTGACATATCATAACTAATCTTAACACACTCTACATGAAAACTTTAACATACATCATCATGAAAGACATTAAACCCTAACTAGCCTTAATATACTTCAAATGAGTTGGGTTTCGGTGAAAAGTAGAGTTATGATGAGAAGTGAAAGAAGAGATCTTCACCCTTAGATGCAGATTAGGATGAGGTGCACCAAGATCCACCGGATCAACTCCCTTCTAAAACGTAATTCATGGGTGGGTATGAGATTAAAAGTGATCAATGACTCAGACCTCTTCTTACACTTCTTATCTTAACTCTTCTTCTCACACGATGTCATACTTAGCTCAAATTGTTTCACATGTTATATTAAGGTGCCCAAATGTGAAGTTAAAAAATGTCCCACCCTTAGTAAAAAGATGCATGATCAACACTCCGTTGGATCAAAAGCAATCGACGGTTGGAAAGGGTTCTCACTTCTCATGAAAAAAGAGGACATACCATATATGTGTGAGAGAGTAAGATATTATATAGTTTGATTATTGTACATTATAATAAAGTAAGAATTAAATAAAGATAAATGTTTTGAATAAACCATTTTTAAAGTTATAAATAAAACATTCATATTTTATACATAAAATTGTATCAAAAAGCCAAATAACATAGACGACCCTTAATCCATAACATATTGATAATCATTATTGTTATATGTTATCAACTTATCAACAGATTTTATGAAAAACACGTTTCTACATGTTATATGGTTTTATTATTGGACATTATAATAACATAAGAATTAAATAAACATAAATGTTTTGAATAAACAAATTTTAAAGTTATAAACTAAAACGTTCATATTTTATGCATAAAATTGTATCAAAAGCCAAAATAATATAAACGACCCTTAACCCATCACATATTGATAATCATTATTGTGATACGTTATCAATTTATTAACAGATTTTATGAAAAAACACGTTTTTATATGAATCATTCAAATTTTCGTTTTTTTAATCAAGGGGTTATGAGTCTCACGTAAAACGTTAATAACATATAGACGAATTTAAACACGAAATCTAATTAAAGTTTTACAAAAATAAATATTGAATAAATAACCAAAAAATGTAGTTGGGTATTTAATTTGAAGAAAATATTATGCATGTGGATGTGATATCTAATAAGGAGCTAGAAGGATGGGATAGAAGAGCATATTATTGAAACATCCTTTTATGGTGACAAATTCTCAAAGTGAGATGGCTTTTTAAAAGAGCATCCAAAGAAAAAGGAGGAGGATAAGGGCATATTCTAAACTTTGGTTCTTTTGTGCTCTTCTCCTTTCCAAACAAATATTAAATGTGCCCCTACCCACTTGTATAGAGTAAACTATGATTTTCGTCCATGTGATTTGTTTCTTATAACTGTTTTCGTCCTTGGTTTTTTAAAACTGTTTTTTTTTTGTTATCATGGTTTACTATTTGTTTCTGAGATGTAAATTGTAGCTAAAATTCAGAAACTGGTTTTGTTTTACACACCTGCATATCTAAATTTGTGGAGGGGAGGAAGTCATCGGTTCTGCAACTATAGAGGTCAACGGTGTTGCAATGGAGATGGTCCTCAACGTTGCCTCCATCTCTAGCCTTTGTCTCCACCTGCTACCTCTTTTATGTTAACGCTTTTATTGTTATAGGGATATGAGTATCTGTGGTGTTCCTATATCCTTGTGTTTATTTCCTTCAATTTCAATCCTAATTCCATTTGTTGTTCATCTTCTTAAGGTATGTGGGTGTAGGGAGAAAAACGTGTCGGGGCCAGACCTCCAATGTTTCTTGATTTTAGGATTTCTCCCACTGTCAAACATGACCAATGCATATGTTAAGGTTTTGTTTTCGCAAAAGATGGATTTTTTGTCACACTTTTCCAACATTCGTCTTTCCGATCACTAAAATGGTCAGAGAAAAAGTCAAAATCATCGTTGTCTTTACCTACATGGGGTTTTTCGAGGGTGATTTTTTACAACAACTGTGCGGCGTTGAGTCTTCGTTTGATAAACCAAGAAGACGAACAAGATGGGGTGTTTTGGGGAGAGAGGGGTTCGCATGGACGGTGGGAGGGATAGTTAGGTTTTGGTTTTATTCTATTTATGTATAAATGTTTTATATATTATTTAGTAAAGGAAAAATATTAATAAAAAGATCTGATTAACCTTGACTTAACAGAGTTTTTGACGTCGTTAACCTTAAGGACGGAAAAGGAAACAAAATGAAAACCACATGGACGACAAAAGCAATTCTTAAAGAACGAGGAGGAAATAGTTATAAGCAACAAATCAAAGGGGCGAAAATCATAATTTACTCTTTTATATATGAGTGTGTGCGCGCGGGCTAATCAAATGAGAACTCAATAGTTTGTGATAACCGTGAGATCAGTTTCAGTCAATCAATTATTTGTACCTTATTTAATCAATAGTTAAAGGATGTTTTAATAATTTCCCTAATTAAAATTTGAAATTAATTTTTTTAGCAATTATCCGTTAATGACGCGGCTACAATAATTATACATCTTAACCAAATTGATTAGCTTTTATATCATAATGTGAGTGAGGCTAGAAGAAACCCTCGTCGTCGCCTGAGGTTTACTCGGGGTGAGTTTGAAAGGAGGAGGAAGAACACTGCTACGACACCGCCGAACGCTACCGCTTCTACCACTTTGAGAGGGTTTTTTTCTTTCTTTTCTTCAAATCTTGATGGGGGTATCACACTCGATATGTATGGTCTAAAAACCCAGATCGGATCTGGTATCACAATGATACCACAATGTGTATCACATGAGTTTTGTGTCTTTCTTTTTATAAGTTCTTGGGTATCTCAGAGGATATCACAATGGTGTACGCCATAATAAGTTTGGTCGAAGTAAGGTTCACCGATTGGAGAGAGCAGATAAAGGATAATGACCAAAATTAATATTTTTTGATAATTGGCAGAAGACTAATTTACCCCTAAATATTATTCGATTTTTTTTGAAAATTAATGAACAATAACCAAAATTAGTATTTTCATTAGTAGGCATTGATTATTAATAATGTGTGGTTGAGATTGAATCACAAAGTTATCACAAACAAACAATTTTTGGATGAGTTGATTTTTTGATATAACAATTAAAAAACGTGGACCTTTAACTATCTTCAATTGATGGCCGACAAAAAACACATATGACCTCTACCTTCATCAACCATCATCTTCATATTTGTCTTCACTTTCAATTATCTTCATGAACTTTTGCATACCTTCAGTTACTTTTATATATATGAATTTGTTAATATTTCAGTGATGCTGATATAAATAGGTAAATGAAGCAACTTTCAAGTAGATTAAGATTTTGTTATCCCATCTCGATGACCAAAATATTCATTCTCATGGGAACTCAACCATACACACACACGTATATATATATATATATATATATATATAATAAACATAATCATTTACGAACCAATAAACCATACAAACTTACAAACTAGTTTTCACGTGTTGTTTCACATATGAGAATGTTTTATATATGGAAAAACACCAAACCTTCGTAGGAAAACACCAAATTTTCATAAAATTACCTCGTGGTTGATTGAACCTTCATAGTAAAATACCAAATATTCTTAAAAAAATTACAACTTCCATAGTAAACTGATCCTCAATAGTGTTTTTCATGTGAGGGTTAGATCATCCAATGACTCCAAGCTAACAGCTCCATGAAAAATGGGTCTTGAAAAAAACAGAACTGGAGAACGATGAAAATCGGGATGAAAAAATATATTTTAAAATGGATGTCAAATTAAAGATAATAAAGTGATTGTTTTTTTTGTTGTGTAATTTGTCTTAATCCATTTTTTTGTATTTCACTAATTTTCGATTTTAAAATTAAGAGAACATATTTGTATTTTTAAGAAAATGTAGTTATAACCACTTTTCTAATCTCACATATTGGATCATCGCAATCCAACGGTTTGAATGGTTATTCGGCATAACTTTGTTTTGCGTTTGTGATTTTGTGCTAAATTATTTGAATTCATTTATCAACTATAAGAACAAGCGACGACTCTCTAAGAGAGATCTAAAGAAACAAGATGATTTTGATTCTTGTTTTTTAACAGTTTTCGGAATGGAAATGGAATATCCTTTTGGTCCTCCTCGAAAAACACCTTCCTTTTTTTAACCCATTTTTAAAGATAGAGGAAAACGATGGTACCAACAACCTCTCTTTGACTTGTTATTTCTTTATCTCCCATCACTACTACAAAAGTGAATTTATAAGAGGCCTAGAATGTTTAAACCTTATAACACTATACTTTATAGGACTTAAGCTTTTATGATCAAACAATAAAACATCATCTCTAAAAGTATTACGATAGATTTATAGGTTCTTTTTGAGCATTTTAACAAGTGTTGAAAAGATAACAAAATCTAATAACATCAGTATGTTGTCCGGGACGAACCGTCTACATGGAGAGTGGGCTTAGAAGGCCATTGGACCTAAATTAGGAGGGAATGGTATCCGGAAGCCCATGAGCGGAACCAGGCTCAGAGATTTAAAAGAGCTAAGTCGTGAAGACCATTAGAAGAAGAGGACTAGGTCCACCCTCACGTTAACGAAAAATTTGGCATCACCAGCTAACCCTCTAAGGGGCAAGGTGACGTGGGGGATAAAAGTTGAAGGACGACGACCGTTGCGGATACACAAAAAATCCTCAAGGTTACTTTCCTCACCAAAAAAATCATTCCAACCAGCCACAATATTTTCCTTTCATTCTTTAGCTCTTATTTTGTATCGCTAACTAGTTGACAAATATCTTCTTGTAACTGTTGACTGTCGTTGCCGATTGCATTTCTATCGAGCTTAGTGGAACACTGTTGACATCTACTTTCTACATATTTCATTTATTTATCTTTGCATTTATAATTATTGTTGATTATATTGTTTAATCGTTGGAACTCAAATCCAGTCTTAAATTTTAATCAAAACCCGACCCAAAACATATGTTATAGTGCAATGACAACAATTAACTTGTACTTGAGCATTATTAGCCTCCTATTTCCTTTTATAAGATTATATTTCACTCTGTATATAGAATCTAAAAGACATAAATAATAAATATATTTTTATAGGTCATAGCACCATGTTACTTTCCACCGGTTAATATACTCATGGATCTAACTGTGTGTTTTATTTGAAAAAAAAAAATGTTTTTGTAATGCTTTATTGCTTATATTCATTCAAATTTTTAGCTACACAACATTGTACGAGTACCCAGGTAGTTTATCAATAAATACATACACTATAATCATGAATATTTGGAAGAATGTTTCTCATAATCTCAGTCTAGCCTAATTTTTTTATAGCATAAATTCATGTTCTTATCTTGCTTGCATCAGTGATATTATTTTAAACAATGGACACTCTCTTCCAATCCCCTTCCTTTTCGCCTACAAAAGATGAGACTTGTATCCAGAGGTGGAACACAAGCCTTCTAATTAAGAGGGTTGAACCCAACAAAACATCTTCATTGATAAGCTTAATTCATTATAAAAAAAACTGTGTGACAGAAGAATTTAACATATAGCCATATACAGTTATAAAAAATCCAGCTTTTATCGACGTGTCTTTACGTTTTTACTAACAGATATCTTTCGATGTGTTTTTAGCCTAATTCCACCGTTTCGGAGGATTTTTAAAAGTTTTTTTGTTTGATTTCGATGGAATTTGAAGTTCTTTTTTATCGATTTCGAAAAGCTTTTTCGGGTTTTTGGTTAATTTCAAGAGTTTTTTTTAGGATTTTTAAGTTGTTTTGTCGATTTCGAGGGATTTTTTTTGGTTTTTCTGTTGATTTCTAGAGTTCTTTTCGGTTTTGTTTAGTTGATTTCAAGTGTTTCTTTTTGGTTGATTACGAGGTACAGGTGCACCGTCTTGAACTTCTGAATATTATACAGTGGCACCTTCGAAAACGATACAGTTGCACTGTTCACAAATCCAAATTTTTTACCCTTCGACGGAGTCCGTCCCAGCCTTTACATGTTCATCCGGTAAAAAAAATCCGATAAGCAATTACCGGATAAACGTTTAATAAACAGCCCATAAATGTAATTTGTAAACCATACGAACAAAAAAAAATATAAATCACATACACAAAAATTAATGAATCGTAAACTAGAATAAAACAAATCATGATTGAAAAAACACAAGGACGAAAATATTAATTTTCAAACAAACCAAAACGACTAAAAACATATTTACTCTACTCGTTATCTCAACATTAAAACATGAACTTGAAATTACAGAAAACCCCATTAAACTCATAACAACTCTTTGTTCCATGAAAGGGTAGTTTCGTCTTTCTTGCAACTCAAGTGGTTAGAATCGGAGGCAAATAACCAGCCAAATTACCAAGAACCCTAGCCTTCGTGTCCGGGAAGAACTCCGTTCCCGGCAACTCCGTCACGTCTCCGTCCTCCGTCACCGCCACCGGATAACTCAACAAATGCCCCGGTAAATCATGCTCCAATTTCTCCGAACAATACATATCCCAATATTTCAACGATATCTGATTCACTTTTCTGATGCAATCCAACTTCTCCGGGCACGAAAAACAATCATCAAGAAACCCTAAATGTTCATACCATAACGACATCCGGAATCCATGAATTTGCCCCCTCGCCGGCCGTCCCTTTGATAGGTGGCAAGGTTGAAACGCCCCCATTGCTATCTCTGAATCACGAGCTCCGTCCATTGATCTCTGGTTAATGTTCGCCGATCCAACAATCATATACTCATCATCAACTGCAAAATCATCGGTAAATTTTCAATTAATCGAAGTTTACTTGATTCAATTCATATCGAATTGCAAAAAAAAATTGAATTTAGGGTTTCAAAAAGTTACCGATCATCATTTTGGCATGAACATATATCATAAACCGTCGTGCTTCTTGAGCTCGACTGTAATTACTACCAATTTCCGGCTTCTCCGACGGTATATACTCGCCGGATTTCTTAATTTCCCGATTTCCAAGACAAAAAAATGTCAAATAGTTTTTCGGGTCGGCTATAATCCGTTTTACTTTTAGGGCATGAATGATATCGGTATACATCATCTTCATCGTTCTTCTTTGCCAATCTAATATCGCCTGCACCGATGCACTTTCCGGTTCACCTTCCGGCCACATCGGCAAAACGACATAAACCCTAAAGTCCTCACCGGCTTCGATTTTACTCACGATTTTAAGCGAAAGTTCTTTCGGGATTAAATGTAATGCGCCAATATCTTCATCTTTAATATCGTTCGAATTCCAATTAAACGAACTCCCAAGAAAATACTGATTTTCGATATAAATAAAGTTTTTCGCTCTACGGATAGCGTTAATATAACCATCTTGAATACTCCGATCAATTATATTATCTTTTCCGCTAACCAAACCGGCTCGGGCTGCATCTTCGGGTTTATCTGGAAACCCGAACGCGGCCCCGCCGTCTATCGATCGGAACAACTGAACGTTCCATGATTCGCGGTCGTGCGGCAGCACGACCGCGGACGGCGGGATAATAATATTATCAAGATCCCGAATATCGTTAAGTAAATCCTTCCCGCCTTGCTTCAACCACCGTTGCTCGAAATTAAATAAAACGTCCCACGCTATCGGACCTTCGAGTTTGCAATGAATATCGTGCCATGGTTCCCGGGGTCCGCCTTTTTGAACCGACGAATTCGGGAAGTTCGGTTGGTGGAAATCGTCGTGGTGGACGGTATCGAGTGTTCGAAAAAGGGAATGAAACGGGGTGTCGTATCTTCCGTTACAAAGATCGATTCCGCCTACAAAACTAACAATCCGTCTTTTTAGCGGGTTGCCATTCGGCAACCCGCTATCGACCACCACGATCTTTTGGTGGTGGGTCATCATAGCCGAGATTTGGATGTTTTGAATAAGACTCCTTCCGTCATCGGGGTTTCGTGGACATAAAACGCAATTAACTTCCGAGCCACGAAAGTAGTTTCCGGTGTCTTCATCGTGGGTCGCCATAAACCCGTTTTTAAACAAACCGCCGGAAGTTCGATCATCCCAAACGAGCATTAGCACTCGAACACCTTCGCTAGCTTTTTTCTTAAGTAACTCGCCAAGTGTCATATCTCCACCGGGTTTCGGTCTTCTTAAATCCCGAATTAAAGTGATTTCGGTATAAACCGACCATCCCGTTATATAAATTAAATGTTTTGCGTTTGAAATGGCGTCAAATATGTCTTCCCAACACCCGTGAGGTTCGTAATATTTATTTCCGCATAAGGGTATTTTCGGGGTGAAATTTCCGGGAAGGTGTGCATCTTGATAAAGTGTAACTTTACATCCGTTTCTTTGCGGGAAAAATGTGAACGGAACTCCGGGGAACTTTTCGCTCCGGATGCCTCGAGACCATTGGCATTCTTGATCGACTTCGAAGAATTGGACCCTAACGTGGATTTTGGGATGGCCGTGTATGTTTTTACCACGATCGTCAACGATTTCGAGCCATTCGTCGATGACTTCTTGGTTTAGGAGTTTTGGTACTGGAATATAGGCGCGACCCAGTACGGTCGCGCCTATTGGGTCGTCTTCTTTGACGGTGAAGACGACTTTGGAGGCCATGTGGGCACAGTAGATGTGGAACGACTCGTACCATCGTGGGTTCGAGTCATGTTCCAGCATCCGAGTTCGGCCCACTCGAGCTTTTTCCAAGTCTATAGTTGCATATAGGCTTCCAGCACTGTCTTTTAACCCAACTATATGTTCTAGTCCGTCTACGATCTACACAAAAAAAGGACCATGAAATTAGTTATTAAATAAAACATATATTATTTTTGTAGGGTTTTATGATATATATATATATATATATATAGATATACATAGAGGAAAGTTCAATGAGAACTCAAATTTGGTTGTGAACGTGAAGACAAATGAGAGCGCGACACGTGTCTGAATTTAAATTATTCAAACCGACTGAATAAGCATTATTCAGACTGAATAAATACTATATTCAGTTTTATTCAGTCTAAATATTTCATTGATTATTCAGTCTGGATATGATACGTGTAGCATTCTCATTTGTCATCACGTTCACAACCAAATTTGAGTTCTGATTTGGACCCACCTCTATATATATATATATATATATGTGTGTGTGTGTGTGTGTTTGTGTGTTTATACGTAAGACAAGGTTAAAATAAAGAAGACAAAATGAACAAAAACGCATGAATAAATGATTCATATGTATATTATTGATATTTGATAAAATAAAATCATGGTTCATGTATGCAATCTTTATGTGTGAATAACTAATAAAAAGATATGTAAACAGATGTGGATTCATATATGAATCTTCAAATATTATTTTTTTTCCTTTCAGGTTTACCAATAATTTACATATTAATCATTTGCAGTTACTCACACCTCTTACCCATAGTCGTTTATTATTTTAAATGTGTGATTTTGAACTAGACCTTTGAAATGTTAAGGTCTAATTTTATTGTTTAGGGTAGTTCATCAACAAATGTAAAAACTATATCTACCCAAAGTGGCTAAGTGCCACTATAATTTCTATCTAAAAACAAAAGTAATAGTGACTTATTAGAGCATCTCCAACAGCTATGCTATAATAGAAAAAAGAGTGATTTTAGCATATTTGTTGCTCCAACAGCTATGCTATTCCATATGCTAAAATAGAGAATTGAGGAGAAAGATGAAAAAAATCTTTAAATTTAGAGAAAACTCTAAAATCATATAGAAGAGAGAGGAATAATAATTTAATTATATACAACCAATTAGAACAATTGAAATCACAAATGTAAGAGAGAGAAATAATATTTCAATAAATTTATTGAATATTTTATTAATATAACTTAGTTAGAATTGCTAAAATAAAATAGCTGTTGGAGTTGGATGCAATTTTTTTAGAGATTTTTACTTTTTGTATTGTATTATAGAAAAAATTTAACATAACTGTTGAAGTTGCTCTTATCATTTTTATAATTTGTATGTATTTTTATTATCTTATTAGATAATATAATAAAAAAATAAATATAATAAAATTGTCATATTTTTTTTAAAAGGTTAAGGACACTCCTATAATTTCTCCTTGGAGACGTCTACATCAAAACATTGTCATTGTCAATAACTTTTTTACTTTTTACCTTTTTGTTTTTACTTTTTACCTTTTGTCATTTGAACTTTTCTTATATTATGATCATGTTTGGCAAACTAGCTCATAAGCTAGCTGCTGACTTATAAACTAACTGGTAGCCGATAAGCTAGCTGATGAATAAGTCATGTTTGGTAAAAACTAACTTATGATCATGTAAAATTACCAAAAAAGATATCTTGAAAAAAATAGATGATTACAAATATTTCATCATATAACTCAAATTAATTTCTAATAATAAATTATTAAAGAAAAAATAATAAAAAATTAAATAATAAAAAATGTTAATTGAATGAATTTAAAATTGATTATTATATATATACTATAAGTTTGTTAAAACAAATTTTAGAAAAAATATACATAATCTATGATTTTCAATAATCATTACGTATGAATATTAATAAAATTGATCAACTTCACATATTATAATTAATAAATATTTAAAAAAAAATATAATTAATAATTCAACTAAATATTTTATTAAAATTAATTAACATATTATGAAAAAATTATTATTATAACCATTTCAGAAAATTGTATACCTAAAATAACCAAAATCTCTCCCAATTTACCAAAATAACCAAAAATTTGAATAAAGCATTTAGTATCATACGAAATCACTTTTGATTTGGTATTTCTTACAACTCACACCCTTTATCATACGAAATCCAGAAAAAAAAAACACACACATTCATTTAGTATGATACTAAATGGGTTTGCATACACACACATTCATTTAGTATGATACTAAATGCATGAATAATAAATGAGTTTCCATACACACACATTCATTTAGTATGATACTAAATGGGTTTGCATACACACATTCATTTCGTATCTTACAACTCACACACACATGCATACTAAATCCATAAACACATACTTACACAACATACTAAATCCATAACAACACACACACACAACATATTAAATCCATAGCAACACATACATACTAAATCCCTAAAAAAACAAACATACAACATACTAAATCCATAAACAGATGTAGTGTGTGTTTATGGATTTAGTATGTTGTGTGTGTGTGTGTTTATGGATTTAGTATGCATGTGTGTGTGAGTTGTAAGATACGAAATGAATGTGTGTATGTAAACCCATTTAGTATCATACTAAATGAATGTGTGTGTATGAAAACTCATTTAGTATTCATGCATTTAGTATCATACAAAATGAACGTGTGTGTATCCAAACCCATTTAGTATCATACTAAATGAATGTGTGTTTTTTTTAAATTTCGTATGATAAAGTGTGTGAATTATAAGAAATACCAAATCAAAAGTGATTTCGTATGATACTAAATGTTTTATTCAAAATTTTGGTTATTTTGGTAAGTTAGGAGAGATTTTGGATATACAATTTTTTAAAATGATTATAATAATAATTTTTCCTATTTTAATTTATCTATAAAATAAAATAAGTATGACTTTAATTTTTATGTATCCTACATGAACATTTTTAAAATTGTTAAATTTGCCTTTTTAATATCTTAATACATTGAATAATAATTAAAAACAATAAATGATATAATATAATTAATATTTATTGTATAATTAAAATTAATTAATAATATATAATTAAAATTATTTTTGCCAAACGATCTATAGTATGAAAAGTACATGGTAGGTGAGTCACAATTGTTTTGGTGGATGGAGGCATGGCGAGGCGGCTAATCAGTATTATTGAAAAAGAATATTATAATCATGAACAAATTGTAATAAAATAATGAAATATTTTACTTTCCTTTTAATTTTGTTCATGTGTTTTAGATCATTATTAACAACCATGGTAGTTTTAAAATTTATTATTTTTTATAATTTTGATTAAAGAAATAATATTTTCATAAAGTCCAATGATTTTTGATAGTTTTAAAAGGTTAAATGGTTTTAATGAAATAATGATGATTTATAATAGGGAATTTAATTATAATAACCAATTTCTAAAATCATTTTACCAAAATAACCATTTTTTTTTTGAGTTTACTAAAATGACCAAAAATTCTTCGAAATACACCTCGAAATACATTATTTTCGAGCATGTTTTTAAGATTTTCGGGGGTGTTTATATTAATTTCGGGTACATTTTCGAGGGTGTCATCAATTTCTTTCGAGGGTGTTTTAGTTGATTTCGAGCATGTTCATCAATTTTTTCGAGGGTGTTTTAGTTTATTTTTCGAGGGTGTTTATATTAAATTCGAGGGTGTTTAAATTCATTTAGAAGGTGTTTATATTCATTTAGAGGGTGTTTATATTCATTTAGGGGGTGTTTAAATTAAATTCGATGGTGTTTAAATTCATTTAGGGGGTGTTTATATTCATTTAGAGGGTGTTTATATTCATTTAGAGGGTGTTTATATTCATTTAGGGGGTGTTTAAATTAAATTCGAGGGTGTTTAAATTCATTTAGGGGGTGTTTATATTCATTTAGGGGGTGTTTATATTAAATTCGATGATGTTTAAATTCATTTAGGGGGTGTTTAAATTCATTTAGGGGGTGTTTATATTAATTTCAGGGGTGTTTAAATTCATTTAGGCTTCGAGCATGTTTGTAAAAATTTCGAGCATGTTTATATTCAATTTTGTGTATGTTTATAAAAAAATTCGAGTATGTTTATAAAAAGTTTCGTGTATGTTTCTAAAAATTTCGTGTATGTTTCTAAAAATTTCGTATATGTTTCGAGTAATTTTTTGTAAATTTTATGAACATCCCCGAAAATTTTATGAACATCCCCGAATAAAAATTTCGTGTATGTTTCTAAACATCCCCGAAAATTTTGTATTTACATGCGCGAAATGTTTAAACATCCCCGAAATTAATATTTACATGCTCGAAATTAACATTTAAACATGCTCGAAATTAATATTTAAACATCCCCGAAATTAATATAAACACCCCCTAAATGAATATAAACACCCCCTAAATGGTTATTTTGGTAAAATGATTTTAAAAATTGGTTATTATAATTAAATTCCCTTTATAATATCAATTGACCAAATTATAAATAAAAAGAATATGTACTCACAGGCGGATGCAGCTTTAAAAAAGGGGGGTCCAAGGACCCAGTGAATTGTTAAAAAAATAAAATATACAGACTAAAAAATATCAAAAATATTAAATTTAGCCTTTGTTCCCTCCAGTAAAATTTTCTAAAGGACCCCATTTTTCCTGCGATTGACATAAACACTAACTATCTCTTGAAATCAATAAAAAATCGAATAAAATTCTTGAAATCGACAAAAAACACTAAGAAAATCCTTCAAAATCGACAAAAATAATAAGAAAATCCCTTGAAATCAACTAAAAAACTTAAAAAATTTCTCGAAACATGTCGGATGACTTTGCGCGTCTTTAATCTACCTTAATGAGACCCTAATGAACAAAAATCCTGGATCCACCACTGTATGTACTGATTATTATTTATGGCAATTTATCTTCCAATTTCTTTTTATTAAATTCATGTAAAATAATATATATAAATTCTCTTTTTTGTTTCCAAAAAGAGCTTCTAATGGAATTAGTAGACTTTTGAAGGTTTGGTGAGTTTTTTTTCAACTTTCACAATATTTTTGAATGTTTAATATCTTTTTATGATATTCCAAGTCTTATTTTTATGTGATCCGAAATTTATATATATGTTGAGAATTCAAATCTAACATAATCGAGTCTACTTCTATTTGTTCTAAGAGTAAACTATAGTTTTCGTTATGAGATTTAGTAAAATCTCCAACGTACCTAACCATTAATAACTCTAGAGATCGTTGTGGTTTGTATTTTGCTTTAAAAATGGTGATTGATACTAACTACGTTAAAAATTATTTGTTAAGTTAAGGGTATTTTCGTTCTTTTAACTGTTTCTTTAATCTTCTTTTGAATATATAAATATAAAGAATATACTACTTTTATTATATTTATATATATATATATATGGGAGGGATCATACAAGAACACTCTTTATTTAAAGGAACAAAGGAACACTTTGTGGACCACATATGATGTGGGTCCCACATAATATTAAATCATATCTGATTCAATCGGCCCCACTATCTTCTTTTGAATTTACAAAGTTCTCATTTGAACCTCTCTCTCTCTCTCTCTATATATATATATATATATATATAATTAGACATCTATACACACACAACAATGGGGATGAAGAAGAGGGGACAAGGGACGTCTACCACCCCCGCTCTCTTTCTCTTTGGTAGAAGTCCAAATGTATCAGTTTCCACCTCTGGATACCCTAAAATCGTGATCAAGAAAAGAAAATGGAGAATCACAGTGCCAGTTAAGTGAGGAATGAGTTTGACAATCAGGACCGAAGCAGATCGTCGAGTGAGAGGAAGAGAAAGGAAAGATAACTGTGTTTTGGTCGTTTTTGGATTTTTTTTAATAGATAATATGTGTGTAGAGAAAGACCTTAGAATTAGTACAAACCAATCAAATAAGATATTTGTGGAAATGATAAGAGTTTATTTATCATGATCTGGATATTTATGAAAGATAATCAGAATTTATTCATTATGAACAACATTTTAGATTATGGAACAATTCAGATATTTGTAAACAAGCTATTCATTAGAATGGATAAACAATTGAGATTGGTATGTATGATTTGTACTAATTAGAAGATTTGTATTTAAAACTCCCTCTATATATAATAGAACATTCGAAAAATAGAAAGACGATAAAAAGACAAAAATGTCCTTATTTCACAAGCAATTTTTAATGGAGTTAATACCATGTAAAGTAAAATACAACTACATAAATGATTTTTAAACTTATTAAAAATAAAGTATCTCTTTTAAAGGTTCCACTAAACCTCAAATCATTATTGTAGCTTACCCTTAGTTTATTAATCTATACCTAATCCATCCACTTGTGTGAACTCTATAAGAACCATGTGATTTGCTCACTATTATTTTCTAATGAAGAGAGAAACTGAATCCTATTGGATTTAAGAAATAAGGACTGTTAATGTTAACTAATTTACAAAATGAGTAAATTTGACAACTAGATAAATTTAAATGGCTATTCATGTAAAATTTATTTCAAATCAAAGTTATGGACCTATGGTTGCTATACAGCTGTGTACTCATAACACAACTAGTTTCCACTTTTTTCCTTATGATATTTCCTATGCTAAAATAGAGAAATTGGATGAAAGAGAGAAAAAAATCTTTGAAAGAAATTAAATGAAAGAGAGAAAAAAAATTTAAATTTAGAAAATCTCTAAACAAGACAGAAATAATTATTTTAATTATTTTTTAAAATATTTTGACTTTTCATATGATATTTTAGAAAAAAATTAAAATAGCTGTTGAAGATACTTTAATACCCTTATCTTACATAAATGAAACGACGCAAACAATTGTCGTTTCCTGAGTTACAATGTACTATTATTGAGATCAAATTGCAATATATATGTTTTATTTTCCAATTTTGAAGCTAAGAAAATATTTTAAACAATACTTTTATTAAAATTGAATGCATGTCAATAACATATAAAACACTAAAAAAACCTAATCCGATAATGACTATCCTGCTTCAATATTGCATTGATACAAAGATTTTACTAAAATATGCATTTTGGATGTAAAGATTATTTAAAATACACATCTTAAAAAACACATCACCTGAGACTAACTTATTTTTGTGAGACCACTTTTTTACATTTGAAATTTCATAGCAAGACACTGTAAAGGTGTAAAACAGACTGTGAAGTTTCTTGGGATCACAACTACGAAGGTTTAAATTTTTTTCTCTTGATAGTGTTTTGTTGTAAAGTTTCAACGAAAACAAGTTGGTCTCAGGTGAACCCAACATCTATAAATTTACTACAATAATTGCTCGTATATCTTTTGTTCATTTGCAAACAAGTTATAGAAAGCATCAATAAATTGATCAAAAATCTTGATTCACTATGTAAAAATTCACAATGAGGCAAGAAATCCTTGAACATAAACCAACTTAACTAGATAACAAAATTACAACAAAACAATTAACCCTTGACTCATATATATATATATATATATATATGTGTGTGTGTATATGTATAGAGAGGGAGAGATAGAGAAGAAATGGAAACCTTGTGGAATAGATTGGACTTGAGTTTGTCTACTTCACAGATTGTTACATGAAGTGTTCCATGAAGCAATATTTGTGCCATCTCTCTCCACCTTCAAACACCTTAATTACCTTGATCTTACTCCAAAGACCTTGGTATAGTATATCTCTTTTTGGAGGGGATATAATATATATATATATATATATGTATATATATATAGAGAGAGAGAGAGAGGAGGGAGAGAGAGAGAGAGAGAGAGATAGAGAGAGGAGAGTTATTATTTATAAGAAGGGGTAGGTTGAAGCCAATGAAAGAAAAAGAATAAAAAAGATAATGAAGTGTGTATTAGGTGAGAAATCAAGAAACAACCCCCCTATTGGTTTGACATTCAGCCCTATCTTTTTTTACACATGGCTTTTATAACATGTTTTATAAAATGAAATGGTCTATAGCATTTAATTTTGATATGGTGTAAATGCTTTCTTCAAAATAGATATATGTCAAATTATATACCTCTCAAATAAGCAAAATTCATATTGTATAATATCATGTGTCTTTTGAAAATATACTTCTTAAAATAAGAATTTAATATGCAACTTATCATTTATAAAAAAAAAGGAAAAGAAAAAAATATGTAGCCTCATCATATTCTTTTTTAATTTATAAATCATGATTCATCCCAAAATGATATTAATGGGTCGATATCGATTTGTCAAGAGTCTACATCAATACTCATACGTGTAGACATCAAGAACGACAATTTGGAGCAAACAAAATATATAATGTTTGGCGTATAATACAATATGTATAGTCCATGAGATTTTATTAGTTTGCGACTTTGGGATATATATGAGTTTATATTAAGAGATATTACTTAAAATAATTGTTTTATATCGTGCGATTTAACAAAATGACCAAGTTGCAGGCGAGTTTGCGAAAATAACCAGCCTGGTCGCTCCCGAAGGGCGACCACATGTATTGTCACATCAAGACCACTTTTCAACACCACTTTCCAAGAAAAATATCCGTCATCACACGTTTTTTTTAAATATTGATTTTAGAGATTTTATCTGATTTTATTGGAAATTGTGTCTAGCATACAAAATCGGATAAAATTTTGAATATTAGATAAAATCAGATAAATCTTGAAAATCAGATAGAATCTTAAGTGTAAGAAGGTATCATTGAGTTGTTGTGTCAAAGGAAAATCAGATAAAATCTTGAAAATAAGATAAAATTAGATAAAATCTTGAAAATCAGATAAAATCTTGAAAATCAGATAAAATCTTTTATTATCAGATAAAATAAAATAAATCTTGAAAATCAGATAAAATATTAAGTGTAATAGTGTATCATTGAGTTGTCGTTTCAAAGAGAAAATAAAATCTTGAAAATCAGACGAAATCTTGAAAATCAGATAAAATTTGAGTGTAAGAGGGTATCGTTGAATTGTCTCGCCAAAGTCATGCAAATGAGGACAAAACAAAGGTCAACGTCGCCCCATGGGGGCGACCATAGCTTATAGGGGGCAACCGGGCACAAATTTTAACAAAATCGGATAAATCTCTACTTTTTCCCAACAAAATATGATTTTTTATTCCGTGAAAAGTGGTCTTGATGTGACAATACATGTGGTCGCCCTAGGCTGGTTACTTTCCGCAAACTCGCCTGCAACTTGGTTATTGTTAAAGCGTACGGTATAAAATGGTTATTTTGGATAAAATCACTTATATTAACTAAGTTATAATTTTTCAACATAACAGAAAAGTTTAATCGGTCTAATAAGAATTAAAGTTATTGAAAGTATTTTTCAATTAACACGTTAAATTTTGCACGAATGTTAATAGTAAAACACTAACCTTAATGCAAAATTATATATATAAATCACTATGGTATTAAAATTAAAATATACTTAAAATAAGTTAAAAATGAATTATCTTTTCACCAAAACGTACACTACTTTTCTGAAAAAGATGTTGATAAATAGTTAAAACCTAAAAGATGTTATTTAATTATCATGATTGATATACGTACAGGTCCATGGGTCCAAAAAAATTAATGTCAGCACTCAGCAATACATACATGCATACATATATAAATAGATGAAAGTTCAAATGTGAACTTATTTTTGGTTGTGAACGTGAGAACGAATCTCAGCCACTTATCCGGTCAATAAAGACGGCTTTGACCTGATTCCCTTCCTTTAATAATCTCCACCCTCCCATGAATCGCGTCAATCCTCCGTGATCGCGTTCACCATAACCGAAGATGTGTGGCTGAGATTCGTCCTCACGTTCACAGCCAAAATTGAGTTCACATTTAAACCTAACCCTATATAGATATATATTATATATGTATATACACACAATTATATACGCACATGTATATATGCATTAAGTACGTATGGGTGCAATGTGCATATATCATTATTTGATATAAAATGAAAATATACTTAAAACTATTTTGTTGTTATTAAAATTGGTATAATAAGTTAAAATTGAATTATTGATTCACCAGAACTTACACAACGTTTCTGAAAAAGATGTTGATATACAATTAAATTAAAGATGATATTTATCATGATTGATTTACGTATGGGTCCATGGGTCCAAATATTAATGTCATAGCAATACATGCAAACAAATATATACACACAATTACATCCACATGTGTATATATATATATGCCTTAATTATGTATGGGAGCATATATCATTATTTGATATAAATGAGTCCAAAGATATCGTTGGGATTGAGTTTTCTTTGGTAAGAAATACTTGGATAATCTTTTTAGATCGTGTTAGAAAATCACTTTCTAAATACTGTATTTTGTCTTATTAATGTCTTGAGTTTTCATGAAATTAATACCAGTATAATCTAGAAAGAACATATTTAAAATAAGGCACTAATTTCGTATATATAGTAATTAGATCGCGATTTTATGCAGGGGCATAGCTAGAATTCTCATTTAGGGGGGCTTGAAGATTTCAAATTTAACTTATCGATCTAAATTATTTAAACAAGAAGTTAATATAAGATGTGCGATTAATGTTGGTTTTTTAAGTCTCATGAGATTTTGACAAGAAATTTGATTTATAATGTGTGTAGATAAAAAAAAACAAAAAAGGGACAAATTTTGTGACTTTTGTTTGTGAAATGTAGAAGAGAGATACATATCTTATATCAACCAAAAGGATATTTTTTTTATCATTAGTGATCCATAGCTTATATTAATTTATCAATATATCAAGAAAAAATGATGTTAAATTGTTAATATAAATATCCATATATATTAATAAAAATTAGAATTCATGACTCAGATGACAAAAAATAACATTATAGAAAATTATGGTCCAAAATGAAATTTTATAAAACCTTGAGTTATATATTTTTTGAAATTTATACCGGGATATCAAAATTGAAATATAGTTTATTTTAATTTTTAATATAATAATTTGTTTATAAAATTTTAATAAGTGAAAAACAATAATATAAAATTTAGATAATAAAAATTATATATATACAAGTATTTTAAAAGCAAAAGAAAAGAGTAATTAATGAAAACCAAAAACAAAAAAATAACAGTTGAATAAAATTTTAAAGGAAAAGAATTCAATTGCAAGGAAAACACATAAAATTTTAAAGGAAAAGAATTCAATTGCAAGGAAAACAAATAACAGTGAACAAAGAAACGCCTACGAGATTGGAACTTGAGTTTCACTGTTACCAGTAAGTGGTTCAAACCACTTGAGCTACAAGATTCTGTGTGTCAACTTTCCTATATTATGTATTTAACTGGAACTGTTAGGGGGGGCTCAGCACCAGCCTGCCCCATACTGTCTCCACCACTAATTTTATGTATTTATATGAAAGATCGACAGTTATGACGGTTATATGGCGGTTAACGGTTGTAATCGTTAATGAATAAGATCAAAAGGTAGTTATACCGAATCTAAGCTCAGAAAATAATTGTCCGACAACCATCACTGAAATCATTTAACATACATTTAGTGATGGCAACTTTCAGCGACTACTGTAACAACCCAAAATCTCAAATTTCCAAATTATATAAATCAAAGCCAAAACGGCTAAATTCAACTCCCAACAATGAGTAAAGAAAACTGAAACTCATCACTAATGTACACAGCGGAATATAGAAATACAACCACAACTGAGAATCTTTGCTACTAAGGCGTGGAAGCTAAAGTCTAGACCACTTCACTCCGAGCTCACACCTTGCTCTTCCCTCGAGTTCTCAATTCCACAGAATACTTGTCTGAAAAAGGTTTATTTTGAAAATGTGGGTTAGACCAAAATGTCTAGTGAATTCCCCATAAAAACAGTTAACAGTTCCACAATTCAAAAGCATTTAAAAACATGCAATGGTTTATCAACAGTTTAACCCATTCCCAAAAATGGGAACAAAATACGTTTGGAGGAAAGAGGCGAAGGCAAACACCATCGCAAACCCCTAGCGACACACCAGTCTATAAGGATCAAGTCCGTACAACCACAAACCCCTAGTGGTCTGGGACATAAGAAATAAGGCCTTGCCGCTAACCCCCAAGTAAAACAGGTAGTGCACATACCGACCCAAAAGCTTATAAAGTGATCATGGCAATTTTGCATATAAAAGAAGCATTTAAAGAAACCATACTCAACAAGTAAACATTTGAAACACACCACATTGCATTTTTAAGTGATAGGGAACTCACCTGGATTGGACACACCTTGTCCGAAGCTCAACCGGTTAAAACCTCCAAACCGAAAGCCTAAATTCACCAACATAAAACGAGTGTTAACCCATTGTAATATTACCAAAAGTCCTCTAAAATAGACCTAAGATGAACCCCTAATTCAAAGGTCAAAACCCCGACTCGAAATATCGAGTTCGTGTACAAAACAGTAGCTCACGAGGGTAGTCACGTTGGCAAGTCGCGTGGCTACCCGTGTCACTTACTGACTGTTCCTGTTTTCCCCCTTTTTCCATATAACTCCGAAATTTTTCCCCAAAATCCAAATAAGCTTCCAAATGTTGATTTCAACCTTCCCAATACATATATAATGATAATATAAACTTCAAACCAATATCCAAACAAATGGAATCATAAGAACAAGATTTACCCAACTAATTTCTTAAACCCAAATTAAGTATTTCATCAATAGAGTTGAAATTGAGATTCCAAATCAATAACTCCATTGTTGAATACCAACAATCCCTTCATTCAATGGTGATAACTAAACCATCTAATACAAGACAAGCCAATCCCTTCTATATTAACCCAAAACTGTGGGATTTAGCATCTTATCCCATTGAAGAACCCATCTATAAGAGATGCAATACATGACAAAGAGAATGATCCAATACCTGAAGATGAAGCTTCCTCCAGCAATATCTCTTCACAAAACACTGGTTTCTTCCTCCTCTTCACCTTCTCTTCGTTTTCCTCTCTTCACACACTAGCCACACACTTCGATTTTGTAAGAAATGAGGGAAAATGAGAAACCCTTATCTCTTAACCACATATATATATCATGGGCCCTAAATGATTAGTCCCCAGTCCATCCAACATTTAAGACAAAGCCTAACAGGTTTTTATTTAATGACCCAAAGATTAACTACTAAATCATCTTATAAATTTTGGGTTATTACAACTACTGATGACATTCAGCGACATCTCTTGATGCCTCATTAGTGACACTCTTTCAGCGATGGCAAACGAAAGCTGAAAACAAAACCTTGGTTAAATTTTCTAAGTCTTTCAGCGGGACCACCGCCAAGGGGTTCATCCCCTTGATACTTAATTATGTGTTAATAGATACCCCGTCAGGGGGCGCAACTTCCTTGACACTTGTTTTATGACGATCTAAGGTGATAGTGGTAACACTGGTGAGTGTGCACGCCACACCTCCTTACTCATGTATGTTTGCCTTATCGCGTTAATCGATCTCTAGTAAACCACAACTACACTAAAATAAACCACAAGGGTGGTGCCACAATGGTTTGACCTTGAGCTCCAAAGGCCATTGGTACCAGGAGGTTTCAAGTTCGAATCCTGGGAGGATTAAAAATCCCCTTGCGGCCACGGAGGTTCAAATGCGGTGATTCCGGACTATCCACGAAGCGAGTAGTTGCCAAGTAGTAACCCTGGGATTAGTCGGCTCGAATAACGTGTTGCATATCCAGGTTAATAAAAAAGCTGCACTAAAATAATCAACATATATGTTCATTCGTATTGTGAAAAATGACATAGTAAAATAACAATGTTTATATTTTAAAGGGCAAATTGCATGAAAACTTGAAAATGTAACATACATTTTTTTATTCTTATTTTAGCAACATATTTTTTAAACATTTATTTTGATACACTTGCCTTTGGACAAGGACCTTGGACCATTTATCCGCCCTCTCTATCCGGCTTGCATACAAAACACTTTCCGTCTATTTGATCGGTGAGGTAGGCAACTCCTAGTTGGGGGTGGAAGGCAGACTGAAGCAAAGGAGCAAAAAATGCAACACAACATCTATGCCTTTTGTTCTCAGGCGCGAAGCCTTGTCGCTGACGAATACTTCGTCATCTGAAAACAACCGATGACATCCCATTCTACAAGTTTACTTACGATCATGCTTCCTCTCAGAGGGAGTATAACCAGGTATCATTTCAAGATTATTTTTTGAAAGGCAAACAATTTTATTAGATCACGAAGGAAATTACATAGTACAGTAGAAAGGATACACAAGATTTACATTCTGCAAGGTGCAAAATTCAAGTTAAAACAGGCAAACACGATTTCTTATTTTGGTCATTTTACATAATTATAAGTTAGTTTTTATCAAACATAATGTATTCATCAATTAATTTTTCAACTACCAGCTATCTTATCAACTAAAAGTTAGCTTATCAATTTAGTGTTTGAGAAATATACTATTTTCAATATGGTTGTTAAATATTTTATATGTATCAGAAGTCTAATGCTTTACACAATGATATTGATATTATATCAGTTTTGGAACATATGGTCCGACTTTAGATTATGATTTACCAGTCTAGTAGGCTTATTTTATGCGGTGGTTGAATTTATCTCTTTTAAAATACGTCTTGCAAGTCACTTGGTGATGTCAATTCTTGGTTATAACATGTTACACTATTTTAGATAAATATATTATTGTTATAAATGTATTATTATTAGGGAAAACTTAATCTATATCCTTTAAAACTGCTTATATTACGTATACATTTTTGTAAAGTTTGAAACTACATATATATCTTTCTAAATCTTTAGAATTAACACATATATATATATATATATATATATATATATATATATATATCATTCTTCCTAATTTAATTATTATTAAAAATTTGAAAAAAATACAAATCATTATCTCTAAATTGAATTTATCTAAACTACTTAACTACCCTTCAATTTAGAGCTAATGATTTGTATTTTTTATATGTTTTAATAATAATTAAATTAAGGAAAATGATGTATATGCAAGTTTTAGAGGTTTAAAAAGATAGATACATAGTTTCAAACTTTACAAAGATATGTAGGGAAAAATTCAAAAAAATCCAATAAACTATTCTGTTTTGAATGGTTAAGTCCCCAAACTATTTTTTTAAATGAAAAAACCATTAAACTTTCCATTTTTGAGTGATTAAGTCCCTGAACTATTATTTTGAATTAAAAATCATTAAACTTTATCATTTTGAATGAAAAAACCATTAAATCTTATCGTTTTGAATGAATAAGTCCCCGAACATTTTTTTGAGAAAATAAACCATCGAACTTTTAAAAATTGGTTACCTGCATTCTTTTAACAAAAAACTACTTGTAATCGACTAGAAATGTTCAAAGTAAAAAGATTGAAAAAACCATATCAAAAAGAGTAGATCGACGGCAGGAGCCAACAACATGATAGACAATATGGAAAACATACAACGATGGGATGACGAGGAATGGTGAGGAGGAGTGATATCAATGTTTGAGTGGGGTTTGACTGACGTAGGGTTTATGAACGGTAAAACTGATTTAAGTTTTGTTTTTCGCTTTAAAACTTTCCAAGTTGGTTACCAATATTTTTTTTGGGTTAAAATAATGTAAGTAACTAATTTTAAAGTTTGATGGTTTGTTTTATTGAAATAAATGTTTAAGAACTTAAGCATTCAAAATTAGAAAATTTAATGGTTTTTTCATTTAAAACAATAGTTCAAAGACTTAATCATTTAAAATAAGAAAGTTTAATGGATTTTTCATTCAAAAAAATAGTTTAGGAACTTAACCACTCAAAACTGTATAGTTTGTTGGGTTTTATTAAACCTTTTCCGAAATATGTACATAATATTAGAAGTTTTAAAGGATACAGATGAAATTTCCCCCATTATTATTACATGTTTATTAAATTGCAGAGAAGATTTACCTTTGTGAGTTGTGACTATGACTTTCGATTTTTGTTGACTAATTATGTGGAGTAAAATAATAGCATTTGAAGTTAACATGACGAATAGAAAATTAAAAGAAATTAACATTACGAATAGAAAATTAACAGCATATATGAAATACAAAAAATAATAGTATAATAATAATATTTAAATTATTTAACTGTTTTTTCTAATGGACACTTGTATCGCGTCGCGAATGGCTGGCCATTGGCCAAGGACCAAGTGGCGGCCTAACATCCTAGGCTTCTAGAATAAATATCACGTTATCCTTTCTTTTTTAAAATTTAGAGTAAACTACCATTTTAGTCCCTGTGGTTTGTAGAAGATTGCTAATTTTGCCCCTGTGGTTTGTAGAAGATTGCTACTTTTGTCCCTGTGGTTTGGAAATTCTTGCTTTCATCCCTATGGTTTATAATATATTGTTGTTTTCGTTCCATATACCAAAGACATTTTCAATGTAATTCTCTATTTTACTTTTTATTATAGAGTTAAAAATAGATGATGTGTTATGTATTATCCAATGTATTACTCTATTTTCTACTCAAAAAGAGAATATTCCAAATATATTCTTTCTATTTTAATTACATATACTTTTAATAATACTCTCATATTTATTAGTTTTATAAATTACACACTTATATATATATTTTTTCATAATAACCATATATTTATTAACTTTTGTTTTTAAAATTATTTTGATAAATTTAAATTGAATTTGAAACTTAAAGATAAATATAATTCTTGTTTATCAAAGTTGGTATTAAACAACAAATAAAATAACCAAAATATGTCCCCGCCCCAAGGTCATCGGTAGCCGGATTTCGGCTACCGATACCTGGAAAAATAGAAAATTTCTATTTTCACGTTTTTCCTCCGTTTTCTCTTATTTTGTTTTCATAGAATCATGCTACTAGTTAGTACTAAACTAAAACATAAATTTAAAGCCCTTAAAATTAAATAAATAACTCAAAATATGAGTTTTCTAACTTTGTTGTCTAGAGGTTTTGCTCGAAATACACGACGTACCCCATCATTGGCTCTACAGACTTAAATCATTTGAAAGGTAATTCAAATACGAATTCAACCATATAAAATAATATCGAATTTGGTTAAGAAATGTATCTCAAATAATTTCGTTCAAAGAACCGTAACTGTTCCACAGTTTATTTCTCCTTGTTTCCCGTGATTTTTTTTTTCCAAAACTCCCAAAAATGTTCTTTGTTCCCCACTAAAAATCAAACAAAATGCTCTTAAATGGTTATTCAAACTTCAAACCCTCAATAAAAAAAGCAACGGTTTTGCATGTTTCTAATCAAAAGTTTGATTAGTTGGCAAAACAGGCCCCTCTTAAGTTCAGGCACCTACATTTAAACCCCTAAATTCCCACTTTCAGCACTTGGCAAAAATTCCCTTTATACTTTCTAATTTTTCAATTTTTGCCCAATGAAAATCTATGATTTTTTTAATTATCTCTTTTTTTTTCCTTTCTTATTATAAATATGTACTTACCCTATTTTTAGGGTGTCACATGAATTACATTACCAAAATCGTTTCTTGTGTCTGGTTCTCGAATTGAATTGTTTGAGTTCTGCCGAATTTCGTTTGATCATTCTTTGGTAAAAATCAAGAAATTGAATTCCTTTGGCAAACGTAAAGGATTTCATAATTTAGTTTTAGAAAAGACAAAAATAACCTTTGCTTATGATTTAACCAAGAGCCTTACCCTCACCAACCTGTCGGTCCGCTGTTCCCATTACCCCACTACCACCATCGTCTCTATCAGTTTCATCATCATCACCACCTCAACAGCCATAGAAGAAGAACAAGAAGTGTGTGAAAGTGTATCAATAATACACATTCGTCATGAATGCTATATTATTTGATGATGACTAATTCGTAAAGGTGTGAGACACATGTCACGCTCTCCTTTGTACCCCCGTTTGTAACCAAAAATCCGTTTTCATTTGAACCTGGCCATATAAATGAGAGCGTGACACGTGTCTGAATGTAGATTATTCAGACTGAATAATCAAAAAAATATTCAGCCTGAATATAATATCTATTCAGTCAGAATAAGCATTATTCAGACTGAATAAATACTATATTCAGTCTGCATATTTATTTGATTATTCAGTCTGAATATGACACTTGTCGCACTCTCATTTTATCTTCACGTTCACAACCAAATTTGAGTTGTTATTTCAACCCGCCCTATATATATATATATATGTATATATATATAGAGAGAGAGAGGTTCAAATGAGAACTTTGCATTTTTAAAGGAACAAAGGGACTATTGTGGATCACATGTGATGTGGGTCCCACATAATATTAAATCATTTATGATTTAATATGATTTAATATTAAATCATAAATGATTTAATATTATGTGGGACCCACATCATATGTGGTCCCAAATGAGTTCCTTTGTTCCTTTAAATTGGTAGTGTTCTCATATGATCCCTCCCCTATATACATACATATATATATATATATATATATATATAGGGGTGGTATCCGTTGCAAACTAATCGATTTTTGCAAACTGTGCAAATTCGTAGCGAACACAATGATAAATCACCAAGTTGATATTCATGAATGTTGAAAGTGTTCACGAATGGTGAAAGCGTATTCACGAATGACGAAAGTGTATTCATGAATGACGAAACTTGCCGGAAAACTCGTCCGATAAGACGAAGTCGTCGGAAAACGTGTTCATGGCAGGAAATTAATAAATATTAATTAAAATTGGTTAAATTATAAAATGACGATGATACCCACAATGAATTAGTAAAGTATTAAAAAAATTAATAAAATATTAAAACAATATTATCCACATGACTTATTTCTATTGGATAATGGTGAGTTTGCAACGGATCGGTTACCATCCATATATATATATATTCTTCTTTTTTTTAAAGATTTTTTAAAGAATACAAAAGCATTGTCATAATAAATTTAAAAACATGTAATTGGCTAAATCATATACACTTTAAAAAACACGTTTTATTTTAGTTTATAGATGGTTTTTAATCAAATACACTTAAAAGATATATTTTATTATAGTTTATAATTTGTTTTCAATCAAATATACTTAAAAAATACGGTTTATCATAAACTTATATTGGAATTCTCTTGGGAGAATTGGTCTTAAATTTTGGACGGAGAATTGAATTCCCGGGAATTGGTCTATAGTGTAAAAGTAGAGAAATGCATTTCTCTCCATTTTGAGGAAAAATGCCGAGAAATGGTCCATCCTTGCCACCCGTCCTTGCCACCCGCCCTTGCCGTCCGTCCTTGCCGTCCGATCTTCACCTTAACATCCGCCCTTGCCGCCCGCCTTTCAAGTTGCCCCCGACACCTTGCCCCCCACACCTTGCCGTCCGCCATTTCTCCGTTTCATTTCTTTGTTGATACCAAACAAGGGATCAATTCCAATTCTCTACCCAATTTCCATTTCTCCCCATTTCCATTTCTCCTCATTTCCATTTCCAATCCTCCCCAATTCTTTTCTCTGTACCAAACACTTAGAAAGCTAAAAATACATACAAATATACATTTTTTATAAAAATGGGCCAGGCCCATAACGGGTCCCAGACTGGGACTTGTTTTTTAACGAAAACTGTAAACGGTTCTTAGCCGGCGGTCCCAACCTCGTCCCAAGCCGGGTCGTTCCAAGTCGATCCCGGTCCCGACCCAGTCCCAAATCAGTCCCGATCCTAGTCGGCCCATTTGGCCATCTTTATTCTCTCACTTAGAGAAATCTTAAAACTCATACCAAATTAAATAAATATGGGCCACGCCCATCTTAAATAAGCATATAAAATGGATCCTAATCTTGTAAGGTATATTGGGCCCGTTCTTTAGGCCCAATCCATCACTTATTGTAACTATTTATATACAAAGAAAATGTATCTTTTTAAACTATGGGTGTGTTTGGTTGGGGGTATTAAGCAAGAATTAATGGGAATGATAATAAAAGAAATTGTTTGTTTATATATAATATGATGGGCTCATTTCTCCATAAGTCCAAATTTTCATTCCTGATTAAACTGGGGGAATGAAAATTCATTCCCATTTTCATTCACTGTCATTTTCTTTCTCATTTCCATTTTCATTTTCTTGCCAGAACCAAACGTTCCCTAAATATTTAAACACTGAAATGCATTATTTTGACGGTTATAATCGACCATCGTCTCTTTTGAAGTAAATAGTATTTGTATACAACAAATACGTACATATATTTTTCACCTTTGTTATGTTTGATTTTTGAACCCTTGATCTTTTAAGAGTTAGTACTCGGATATTAAAGGTGCTCATGGGTCGGGTTGATCCGGTTAAAGAGACATTTGAACAATCCAACTCAATGTTTATAGTTTGAAAAATCTTAAACCTAACCCAAATAGTTCAGGTTGATACTTTGTTGCGTCAAAATATTCTCGAAACTTTGAATATGTTGTTTTCTCTACTCATAATTTCTTTTTTAATTAACAATCATTTGGTATAGCTTATCCATACTCTTTACTCACATTCGAACACTTTTCTCAATTTACTGAACACACACACACACACACATATATATATATATATATATATATGAAAGAGTTATATAGAAATGGAGAAGAGTTTGAAAACATATGTAATATGAAGAGAGTATATAATAGTGTATTTGTTTAATGTGCATATTAATAGGAATTTTACGATTATATTGAATCAAAGAAATAAAAGCATATCGGGTTCATCGAGTTGGGTTAGGTTCAAACTACCGTAACCCAATTCCAACCAAGAACCTACGGTTTGGAAATTGTACAACTCGATTAGATATCGGGTTGCTTCAGGTTGGTTATTTCGTGTTGGGTTAGATTGGATTGGTCAGGTTGGTTTTTTGAGCACCCCTTACTGGATACCACTAGGCCGATGAACCTTTTTTATGATTGACCGTTGTTGCTACTAACTCAATGCCACAAAACAGCATTGACCCCATCGAATGATGTTACATCTGATATACCCAAAACAAAACGAACATAACAAATGAGGCATCGTGTTGAAAAGGAAACAAGCGAAAAAGATCTACTTGAAAGACCAAAAATAGCCAAATAAAGAGAATTAATTTTTAACAATGCAACAAAAAACAAAACAAATTCATTTCACATGTAAGGGAAATTTTGACAAGAAAATGGTTGAGTCGAAACAACAACAAATATGATCAATAGCAACTACTCAAGAACACTTTTTGAAATTTTAAGAAGTAGCCACAAAAGGGTTGGAAAAAAGAAAGAAAGATACTAATAAATACTTGTTAATATTATTATGCTTGTACATATACGATGTCTATTTTCAGTCTGTATTTTTATGTCTTTCATGTAGTATTACCCCATATCAAGAGGGATCAAGAAACACAATTTATTATGTGTTAATATCGTTTAGATTATTAGAAACTAAATTTCATGACACATCTTTCCCGTAGAAGCAAAGTGTGGACAAACTTTAAAATATCTGACTATGTACATTAAAACACTTGAAAATGTCAAGAAGACTTTTGTTTATCAACTACTTTTAAAAATGGCATTCAATGTTTGAAATATGTTTGGAATCTTCCAATTGACTCCTAAGTTAGAAAGTTTCAACATTCTAAAACGTACATCCATTTTAGACAATTTTTAGACAAGGGAGTTGGAAGTACAATATATCTGACTTGACAATAAAATAATCGAAAATTCGAGAAAAATTACCACATGCTAAGTTTTCTAGAATGACCTATAAATCATTCTAAGAAAGATATTTTGTTATTTGTCGATTGATAATATTTTCTAATTTATTAAGCAATACTCCAACTATAATTCAAGTTTATGATCTTTGTTATATATTTATTATCATTTCTTGCTAAAGTATGCACAATATATTTAAACTTTGTGACGAATCAAAATTTCTTAATTTGTGTATGTTTTATTGTAAAAGTATTTTGGCTTTTATAATAATATAGAAAGAACTTTAAAAAAAATGTATGTGGTTGGTATTGCTTGTATGAGGTAGTCTTTTAAATTATTAAGTTATACTATAAAAAGACTTACAATATTTAAAATAGATTTTCTTATGGTTTATTGATATTATATAGATCTTGTTTTAGTAATATATTTTAAATAAGCACAATATATGAATTGATAAATAGAACGGTAAAAATGTTATATTACCAACTAAAAATTAATATTATTTTTACTATAGAATATATATATATATAGAAGTGGTTCATGCAAGGACGATATCTTTTTACGAGAACACGGAGACAATCCTTAACCAATCATTTTATACATGAAAATTTTCATGTACAAAATCATATATGATTCATGTACAAAATCACATATGATTCACGTACAAAATCATATATGATTAGTCGCGACTTACCCGCGAGAAAAGTCGTCCATGTCCTTTTTGATGCTTACAAAATCACATATGATTTTGTACATGACATCATATATGATTTTGTACATGAAAAATTTAATGTACAAAATGATTGGCCGAGGATTGCCCTCGTATTCTCGTAAATTGGTATCATTCTCATATGAACCCGCCTCTATATATATATAGAGGGAGGTTCAAGTGAAAACGCTAAAAAAAAGAAAACCAAAGAACACCCTGATAGACTTCCATCTGGACGGTATGCACTAATACATACCGGTAATTTGTAACATGCATTAGTGAATATTCATCAATGCATCTGTAATGATAGATGCATTGATGCATAGGAACAAAAATTACCGGTACGCGTTAGTGCATACCATCCAGATGGAAGTCTCCTAGGGTGCTCTTCAGTTTTCTTTTTTTTAGCGTTTTCCATTGAACCTTTCCCTCTCTCTGTATGTATATATATATATATATATATATATAAAGATATTGTTATAAATCAATTAATATTAAATAAAGATGAAATGGAAATTTCTAGGCATGTGAAGAGATAGAAAGAAGCCAAGGGATGACAACAACCGAAAACTTCTTTATGATGGCATGCGTTGAGCGACCATACTTTTAATTATTCCACTAAACACCTTCAACTTTCTAAAAACTTCTATAATTCACCCCTCTACATCTTATAACTAAATCAAATGAATTGTGAATACAATTATTAGTAGCAATTGGTATATTCTAAAATGGATTTTTGTGTCTGGTTAACATGTTTTTATCGTATGGCATGAGGTACATTACTCGTGGGCCAATCGAGACTCGGGATGTATCTGATTCGACTTAAAGTAAATTTAATAAAATTTGTTAGAATCCAATATAAAGAACATATGAAGTTTTTATTTATCAACGTTGCCTTCTTCCACAAAGTTCTTGACTACTTTTCATGTTAGAGACAAGTTAACATTTATTTGTATTTCAAGCGATCGTAAAGGAGTTTGAGGACTGGTATCAAAAATCAAAATAACAATTAACTGTTTTATGTATAATTTAAATAATTAACTTATATCGAAAAATTTCAAATCAAAATCAAATAATTGAAGTGTTAAAATTATATTTTAATTGTAATTTGAATAAAAAAAATCATAAATTAATTACTTTTTTATCTTCTTTAAAAAGGGATCCTATTTAAACCAATCATTCAATGCTTTTTCTTCACTTGCTCATAGAAAAGTTCAACCCCCATTTTCAAGAACCAACCAACCCAACAATATAAAATTTCCCCTTTTTGTTTGAACTATCCATCCCTCATTTCCAAAACCATACACACACACACACACACATTCATACATACTACAACTTTCTTGAATCTTGATCATGTCTTCATCTTTTTCTCTCATTCCCACCAAAAAATCTTGAATTTTTATTCATACCCACCAAACAATCTTTAATCTTTCTTCATACCCATTTCTTTAATCTTCTAAATTTCCAAGAATTAGCCTTAAAAATCTTGAGTTTTTGTTGATACCCACTAAAGAATCTTTAATCTTTCTTCATACCCATTTCTTTAATCCTCAAAATTTCCAAGAATTAGCCCAAAAAATCTTGAGTTTTTGTTGATACCCACCAAAAAAGAGGGGGAAAAGACCATCATGTCCTCAATCTTGGCTTCAAATGGGATGGTGTTAGCCACCGCCATGGCTGCCGTCTCCGGCACCGTCCTCCTCCTTGCCTTCCACCTCCAGAAACAACCCTCCACCACCGCCGCCGCCGCCGCCGCCGGATTCTCCATCATCCACCATCCAAGGGGACCAAGACCCTGCATCTCTTCAGGTTCATTTCTTCTACCACTTTCTTGAAGGTTTTCTTGAATTTTGATTTGGTCAAACTCACCCGTTGACTTTCTTCTCTCTCTAAAACTGTTTTCTTTTATTTTGTAAGATGGGAAGAAGAGAGAGAAAAAGAACAAGAAAGTACACTTTGCAAAGGATGTGATGGAACCAAGTGGAAATGGAGAAGAGTTTAGGAGGAGACTACAAAGTAAGAATCTTTATGGAAACAGGAATTTTTCATCAAATTCGAAAGATGGAGGGGGTGAAAAGAAAATATCTAGAGATAACGAGGGTATTCCAGCAAATAGGATGGCTCTCTACTCCGGAATTCTCAGAGATCGTGGTGTTCATCGAGTGTCTTATTGCTGAAATTAACTTTTGAACTTTTTAGTCCCTCTTTTTTGTAAATTATTTAGTTTCAACCTCTCAACTTTTATGGTAGTGCAAATTGCACCCCTTTTAGTTCTAATTACTTTTTTTTTCTTTTGGTTATGACACCCGTTTGTGAGTTGTATCAATTGCTAGTGATGTTGTAACATCTTGTACAAAATGAAATGAACAAGGCATACTTTTGTATAAACCGTTGGGTCTTTTTATTAAATTGATATCGATTATAAGGTTCTTCTGATCTTTTTGTAAGCATTGTTACATATATATCGAAACTATTCAAAGGTTTATAAATTAATATAACAAAAAATTGGAGCTTTCTTTGATGCATAAAGCACATGTTTTTTAACCCAAAAAAAGTAATTTTATTTTTGTAAATTTGATCTTAATTTCTCAAAAATTGAAGTTTGAAGTTTGTGGGTTTTCACTTGTGCACCCTTCAAGTATGAAAACTTCATATTTTAGTCCTTGCTGAATTGTCCTAGCACAGAAATGTTGTTAGGTTTCAGGATTAGGTCTCATATTCAAATCGGGTCCTCTTATCCTACATTAGAACATCATGATTCACCTTTCTCATGATAGTTGTGATACCGCTGTGATGACAAAACTGTATAGGGTAGCACAATCTTTTTTCACAATTTCACATTCAACACACACACATATATATATATTTACATATTAGACGTTTTTTTAAACATCATTTATAAAATATATATCTAAATATATAAGTGTTTTGATGCATCACATCATATATGACAATAGATATATGATCCCAAGATAGGTATATAATCATACCTAACACTATAATAAGATATAGTTTTCATCATAATCTTACATGTCATTTTTGAAATATTAATTATGTAATTTCAATTGAAGATTTCTAAAAAGTATTGATGTGAATGATAAGAAATTCGTGCTTGCATGATCCCCATGGTCAAAGTGTGTCAATTGATCTAAGAGATGGTTTGTCCCAAACATTTTGTTTTATTTAAAAACCAGATCTTAGATATAATACTATATGTTCGAAACAACTTAGTTAAAACAGGAAAAAAATATTATACTAAATAGTTTTGATTGGTAATTCATATATATGTATATATATAGAGGTTAGTTCATTTACAAACTGGAAGAATCGTATAAACCATATATAAAAATAATTTTTTCATAATTTTTTTTCTTTAAATGCTATGATTTAAGATGTTATTACACATATGTTTGTTTCATAATGTAAAATTTTCACATATATTTGTTTCATAAATCATAATATAAAAGTTTTACATGTATTTTTTTCACATGTAATTTTTTCACAAGATGAAACAAAAATATGTGAAATAACATCTTAAATCATAGCATTTGATGAAAAAAAATCATGAAAAAACTATTTTTATATATGGTTTATACAAGTTTGTACGATTCATCCAGTTTGTAAATGAACCGACATCTCTCTCTCTCTCTCTCTATATATATATATATTATATATGTATGTGTGTGAGAATGGAGTGTTTGACCAATATTTTGGGAAGAAGAAGCAAGTGAATTGAGAGATGGTTTTATGATGCAGTTAAGATGTTTAGTGATAATGACCATTTATGTGTTGTCACAAACTTGTTGGCCAATGGCTACATATACCAGTCGTTGTCGTTGATGCTTCCAAACGTGTGGTGGGAGATTAAGAATTAATGACAAAAAAAAAATTATTGATTTTTAAAAATAATTGTCGTAGTTCTGAATACAACGTTTGAACAATCAAAACCATGATTTTTGGAAATTTATGTTTGAGCTTCTTTACTTTTTGTTAACAAAATATTATTGTTGGGTTAGACAATTAGAAGAATAACTATGTGTATATATATATATGTCTGTTTATATTAATTATCGTGTTTAAAAATAATATTTGGTTAAAGGTGCGTACAAAAATTTGATATGTCCATTACTTTAAAAAGAGAGAAAAATGTGTTTTTAAAGATTGCTGTTTTTATCGTTTAAAATTGGAGTTCGAAACAATGACCGATTCTAGAAATAGAATAGAAGTTTGTTGATTTTTGTCAAGCTCTCTATCATTTTGGTCCCCATTCTTAATCTTCCACAATTCATAATATTATATATATATATATATATTGGAGGGATCATACGAAAACCATTCCTTTTTAAAAAAAAAAAATAACACTTTGTGGACCACATATGATGTGGGTCCCACATAATATTAAATCATTTCTGATTTAATATTAAATCATATTAAATAAAAAATGATTTAATATTATGTGGGACCCACATTATATGTGGTCCACAAAGTGTTCATTTGTTCCTTTAAATTTACAAAATTCTTATTTGAACATCTATATATATATATATAGAGGAAAGTTCAAATGTGAACTCATTTTTGGTTGTGAACGTGAGGACGAATCTCAGCCACTTATCCGGTCAATAAGCGAACTTTGACGCAGTTCCTCCTTTAATAATCTCCACCCTCCCATGAATCGCGTCAATTCTCCGTGATCGCGTCCACCATAACCGAAGATGTGTGGCTGAGATTCGTCCTCACGTTCACAACCAAAAATGAGTTCACATTTGAACCTAACCCTATATATATATATATATATATATATTCACTTGAGATCAAATTATTTTCGTAAGACCCGTGAGACTACTTTTTTACACTTGAAACTTCGTAACAAAACACTGTGAAAGTTACACTCACAGTTTTGCTGTGAACTTTCAAATGTAAATATAGACTTGGGATCATATGAGACGTTGTTTTTATGAGACCCGTGAGACCACCTAAATAACATTAACCTTCACAGTGTTTTTGTTGGGAATGTTCTGTTAGAATTAGAGATTTACAATATCAACAAAACTTGAATAAACTATTTGATCATGTATGGAAGATCGACTTTCTAGAATCTGTAATTCTACCTTACAACCTGCAGTTACAAGAATTAAGATTTGGGATAATCCAATAAATTAATCCGGATTTCAAGCAAATCCAAGGATGGTAAACATAGAATACCTTCTTGTAAATTATGTTCATAGAGACAAAAATTAAACAGAGTAACAATGTATGATTCTGCATATCATTTATAGAAACCGAACATTGTATATATATATATTTATATTTATATTTGTATTTATATTTATATTTATATTTAAATTTATATATACAGTGAAAAGTGGCACCTCTTCCAATTCGATTAAAGGAAAAAGTTGCATTTGTTGGGAGTAGAAGATGGTTCATTTGGCGGGAAAACAAATGGACGCAACGGTTCGTTACATATGGATTTTGTTTTGGGTCGAGGACTCAAGGCCCCCCCCCCCCCCCCAACCCTCTAAGGGCGCCCCTGGCCCCGCTCGGTGACCACCCAAGTTACATTAAATATTAAACTTGGATTAAAAAGATATGTGAAACAAAAACCTTGCAGATATGATTGTACAAGATAGAACTGAATAGAACTGACCAGTATTGGACAGAACAGACCAAGGGTCTAGATCTATTCTTACGTTTTCACCTTAACTGTCTTTTTCACACGATCCTTCGTCTCTCTCTCTCTCTCTCTCTCTCTCTCTATATATATATATATATATATATATATAATAAGGCAATGTTCAATTGCAAACTTAAGTTCCATAGTGAATAAGTGAACCAAGAGACAATGAAGAGGGTGCGACCTATCCCAGATGTGCACGAGACATTCATCATTAATGGTGTATCATTCATCCTGAATGATGTAACAAACTTATGTCGAATAAGGTTTGTTATTGATGAATGGGAATAAACGGGAACTAGTGGCACACTCTCCTATTTCCCCCAATTTACAATGAAAAACAAACTTGCAACTAAAAAATTTCCTATCTCTCTCTCTCTCTCTATATATATATATATATATGTATATACACACACACAAATTAATAAAATCGTCAAAAAGTTATAAACCGTAAAAACCGATATGTATTTGTTGTTTCATCGATGAAACAACATATGAATATGCAGTTTTGATACAGTGTTTTTTCATAAATGAAACATCAAGGAATGTTTGCATGTAAATAAACATTAAAAAAACATTTATGCATGAAACACCTTCATACTCACACACATAAAAAATAGAACATGTGAAATAATATAAATTATGGGTGTTACCATATACACCATAGACTACGGTATTATCATATAAGTTTTTCATTTGGATGTTATCATATACACCATAGACTAAGGTGTATTTGGAAAAACCTATAAATTATAGCTTAAGAATCAATCTCATTGGATGGTGTTGGTTGATTTCATGGATTTTGTTTTGTAACACCCAGAAATTTCGTATGAAAGGATTATGAGAATAGTATTGTAATATTATACTTTATGGCCAAATAGAAGGTTTCAAGTGTATAATGATGGGTTGCAATGGATTGGAGGAAAGGAACGAACGCCGGACAGAAAACGACCTTCGGTACATTTTGGGCGACAATGACAGGCTACATTGCCATGTCATTGTCGCAAGGCATAGTCGCCAGAACCATCAGATGCCAAAATTCAGATCAAGGCTTCGGTACGCATTCGGCGACTATGACACGGCGACTATGCCAGTGTCATAGTCGCGAGGCATAGTCGCGGGAAAGGAAAATCGGATAAATTTCGAGGGTTTCGGTACATCTAAGGCGATTATGACATTGGCGACATTGCCATGTCATAGTCGCATGTAGCATAGTCGCCTGCATGGTACAACAGGCACATTAAGGTGCGATTTTCAGCTCTTCATCTCATTTTATCAGATACGGGTTTTAGCATCGAGAGCAAAACATCAGAGGCGATTTTAGGGTTTGGGTCTTCTTCACCAACCTTCTTCCAAGCATTTAATACAACATTAAAGAGGAGAGATCAAGTTGGACATTGGGAGTTAAAGCTTCAAGTGATAGCATTCTTGGTTCCTTTCAGATTTCTTGATCACCTCCATCCTCTTAGGAGCATTAACTAGGGTTCTCCTAACTCTAGCCTTGTGAGTTCAAGTCCAAACCTTATATTCTCAAAATACTTGTTGTAAACGTTGTCTTTCTTTGATTTTAAGCTTATGTTACAAGTATTTACGTATTTGGGTAAGTTTGGTGGTTTTAGGTCAAAATGAGGTTTTGGAGTATTTTGTTGTAGATGATGGGATGAGCATCTTTAATGGTTTAAAATACTTGGAAATTTTATAAAATGAAATAATCTTTGGTTTTGAAACTCAAAATGGTTTGACCTAGTTTTTGGTAAAACTTGGATTTGAAAAGGAAATAGTTTATTGAAAGGATTTTCAAGGTTGAAAAACTAGCGATACGTCTCGTTGATGTATTCGGTCGTAGGACTAGTATGTAATGGATCCATAGGCATAAAGTCGGTTAAAGCGGGAGTGTTGTCCCTTTTCGGTTGCATAGTAGTCATCGGGGGCCTGGTACCGTTGGGTATTATGCCGGCTCATTACCGGATGCCATTGACTATATGTATGCGCTAGTTGGGGTCATCGGGGGCCGTGCACAAAGGTGCATAATCGGTTATTGCCGGTTGCCATTGACCATAGCGCGGGCTTTCGTAAGAGTCATCAGGGGCCATGTACTAAGGTGCATAATCGGATATTGCCGATTGCCATTGGCTCTTACAGTTAGCTCACACATCGTGTAGTGACCTACTTATGGTACCTGTCACTAAGGATGGAACACCGGGTCTCCCCCGGTTGCTTTTAAAGGATCCTTGCTCATCAAGAGTAAGTTATTTCAAGAGAAGTTAAATGGGATAAAATGCTCCGTATCTTTGTTTTAAATGTTTTAATTGCTTTATCCATTTAACTGTTTGTTCTCACTAGGCGTAAGCCTAACACTTGATCTTAAATGTGGTTTAGCAGGTAAGCAGGTTGATGGGGCTCTTTAGAGAAGAGCGGGTTGATGTGTCGAGAGAGAGGACACCTTTTTGGAGATATGCTCATAGAGCATATACATAGTTGGAGCTATAGCATATTCTTTTGAGGATATTAGTGACACCCAATTGTAATCTATAGTCTGAACATCATAGATTAATAGGTTGTTATTTTAATATCCATGTTTAGATGTAAACTCCCATACTCTGTCCCCACTTATTGGGTGAATTTATTTATATTCCGCATTTTATTTTGGTTCAAGTTTACTCCAAATTTTAGGATGTTACATGTTTTCACATACGAAACAATACATGAAATTGGTTTTTTACATCGTCTAACCTTTAGCGGGTTTCTATTTGATATGTGGTATATATAAATATACATTATTCATTTAATGGAGTTTAATTGAAGTGAAATCTGGAACACACAACAACATAAAGAAGCTTCTAATCACAGTATGAATTAATCATGTCAACAGTTGGTAATGATTGACGAAGTTAAACAATATACGTCAAAAATAATACGGTAAGTTATCAAAGTGAACCACACCTATGACATAGTAGTTGGTAATGATTCACAATGTGAAACAATACACTCACCATCAACGTGGTAAGTAATCACAATGCAAATTAAAATTGTCAACATAAACTTGATTGTGAATCATTACCAATAACCAGTTTTTCTCGGATATTTCCTACGATTTTACTACAGTAATCGGTTTTATAGGCTAGAAGGATCATTTTGTTCAGTTTCAATTAGTGCATAAATTTATTTGTTATAAAAGATGTCCAGAAATATCATCACTCAAAATATGAAAATTTATTGATTTTTTTCCCACACTTATCTCCGAAATATAAATAAATAATAAAGGCATTAATTAACTTGTTATTTAATAATAATGATACAACAAAATTCCAAACAAAAAAAAAACATTAGCATCAATAACTGTAACTTGACATTGACGTATTTTAACCTGAAACTATTAATCGAAGAGAAAATGATAAAAGATTCCAAAAAAAAAACTACAGTAAACATATCTTGGTTTATTCTTTTTGTCTTTTACCTCTAGGATTAGATTGACGATTTTCTAAAGATAACATATACCCAACTGATAATGCATGTGGATAGGCTTTATTCAAGTAATTGTGATGTATTCATAAAATATATTTCATGATCAAGATTGTTATGAAGTTATACCAAAAAAAATCACAATGATCTCTAACATAATTAAACATGTTAAAGGTCTTTTAGTATATAATGAATCCTAATATCTTTCTTAATTGGATAATTTGCTGAAAACTTTTTAAAGAAAATGAACTTTTTTCAAAGTAGCCTTCAAACATATCATCCCAATTTCCATACTTAAATATCAATTATTGATGTAAATAAATAATAATATGTACCATTATATCTTTGATATTTATAGTATTTTAATTGTTTATATTTTAATGATAAAAAATTATGAATGACACATGCAAATCTCTTGGCAAAGAGTGCTCTCCACATGACATCATTCCCACTTGAATTTAGTATTAATACCAAAAATACACCAATTACCCTTCATGTTATTATTAGTGCCATGTATAAAAGTGATTATTGGCGATCTTAATTGATTCTATACAAAATCTGTTTTTAAGGATATTAACGTAAGGAATTATTTTTGGCTCACTCAACGGCTAAAGCTAAAAGGCAGGATTGAACCCCTGACCTATATTATATTTAGATAAAATCACTTCACCCATTTAACAATGAAACTACATGTTAGAGATATCAAACAAACTATTGTTTTTAAATATAAAAAGGTATTTAAATGGTGGATTTAATGATAGCTTTGGTGTTATCAAGTCATGCATATGTTTAATGTTAATTTATACTAAAAGAAAAAAAAGTTATTTTGTATAGATTCAATAACCTTCACTTCAATTTTGAAAACTAAGTTTTTATAATGCTAAGAATTGTTATGTATCATGACAATAAAATGTTTCCAGATTCAACGACTAATTTATTTGCTTAAATAAAAGGCAGGTTTTTAGGTCTTAGGTTCAATCTCTTCTTCCAATAGTCTTGGCCGTTATTTAAGCCAAAATGAAATACCAATCAAAGCCCTATTGTATCAGTACGTTTATGTAATTTTTCCGTCTCCAAGATGCTGATTCAACTCAAACAGCTTGTACATGTTTGTTCTTATATTGATGTATTTGAAGGCATGTTCAGGGACGGATGTAGTATTTAAAAGATAGGGGATGGCCCCCATTAAAAAATTCTCTCTCTTTTAAATAGGTTAAAAACAATTTTAACTTTCTACCATAGTTCCCCCTCACTAATTTGCCACTTGTGTCCCCACCAACCAAAAAATCAAAGAGGACTCTTGTAATCAGCCGAAAAAAGTCCCTCTAAATCAACAAAAACACTAAAACAATCCCTCGAATCAACAAAAAACCTTAGAAATCTCTCGAAACGGTGAAATTGCTATAAACAATTCGAACGACTTTGTGAGTCTTCAGCCTACCTCAAAAATGCACCACAAGACAAAAAATTTGGATCCATCGCTGATAGGTGATGTGTGGGGTCGATTGAATTGCCAATAATCAACTTTTTATCCAAATTTATAAATCACTGATGTTTTAGAAAGGTATTAAATTAGCCATCTAACTTTCAGATTTGCATTATTTTTATTATTTACTTTCAGCTTTGCATTATTTTATTATTTACATTAAATTTGATACATAATGACTATTGTATTTTGGTTCAAATTTAGATTTAAAAGTTAATCAACAAAAAGTAATGCAAAAGGCTACTGTTAAAGATCGTGCAAGTCTAGAAAAATGGGACTCGGTCTTATGCAGAGCACCAGGGGGTATAGAAAGAGACCAAGTGGAGAGGTTGAAAGAGTTACTTGGAAATATATCATTATCCAACCAACAAGACAGGTGGCGTCTGTACGGAATTATATTGACTCAAAAACCTTGTTGATTGATCAGAGCGCAACTAATTGGATCAAACCGGTGCCTATTATGGTAAATATTTTACTGTGGAGGTTAAGTTTGAATAAAATTTTCACTAAGGATAATATTGCCAAAAGGAGAATTGAGGTTCATTCCATTCTCTGGTCGATTTGTGAGAAAAAAGTTGAATCCGTGAATCACCTGTTTTAGGATTATCATTTGGCTCGTGATATTTGGAGGAATTTAGGGCATTGGTGGAACACTGATATCATTGTCATCAATAACGTCTCAGGCTGGAAAGGATAGATGGAGGCTATTAGGTTGAAGAAAGGGAAAGCACAGTGCTTAGAAGCGGTAGTCTATACAGCTTTGTGGTCTTTATGGAACTTTCGCAATGGGACAATTTTTGAAACAAAGAAACCTAAAAGGCGGTGTTGTGGAGCACTATTGTTATCCATTTGTATTTTTGGACACATAATAGGAGCAAGAAGTTGAATATTAATTGGGTAGGATGGTTGCAAAACCCTTTAATAACTAGTTCCGTTTTGCAATTGCTTTTCTAGCATCTTGCTAGTCTCAATAAAAATTATGTTGCTAAAAAGAAGTAATGCAAAATTGAAGGGAAATTTTGTAATATATACTTAGGAAGCGTTTACCAAAACTTACCTGGGTAAGTGCTTACAGGCAAAATTTAATACTACCACTTACTTACTGTATAAGATTTTAGTCTATCAAAATGATATCGTATGCAACAAATTACCCGGTAAGCATTAACTGTGGTAAGAATCGTCGTCCTCACTTACCGGGTAAGACTCTCGGTCATTGTCATTGGTCTTACTGCTCTTACCAGGTAAGATTCTTGGTATTTGTCATATTCATCCGGTAATGTAATATGACTTGATAAGCGCTTACTCAGATAAACGTTTGATAAACGGACCCTTAATATTGCTACCACTTGCCCCTCCTTCTATCATCGTTTCGCCCCTAGCCCAGCGTACAACTTTGTGACTTAGATTTTTTTTTTCTTCTTTCTTCTTACCACCAAAATGACCTTATTTAGTCACATTTTCATATTTTTGGCAAATTTAGAAAATCCAATGTCTTTTTAACGTTTTTTATAATTGGATGACTTATTTTAATGCATTTTACAACTTTGTATCGTTATATATAATTTATTTTGTATTTGATGATTGAATTTATCCATTCTAATCTCAACAGAAAAGAGTAATCAAAATAAAACCCTAGTTATAAATTTATAGCATACACGATATTTGCAATTTTACAACCATCTAGGGGGTGTTTGGTTCTGGCATGAGAATAAAAATGAGAATGAAAATGACATGGAATGAAAATGGGAATGAATTTTATTCCCTCAGTTTAATTAGGAATGAAAATTTGGGCTTCTAGGAGAATGAAACCATTATATTATATATAATCAAACAGTTTCTTTTATTATCATTCCCATTAATTATTATTTAATACCTTCAACCAAATACGTCCTTACTGTTTTTTTTCTTTAATTCTTATTTTACTAACAAGTTGTTTGAATAAAGACATTCAAAAGAAAACCCCAACTTTGAAACGAAAAAAGAATTAAAGAAAATTGGTGGCAATTTGCACCACAAAAAGCCACCAATAATGTTTGTTAATGTCACAAATGTGTTCTCTTGGAGTTCGGCAATTTGGACAAGCAAAGCAAGTGGGTATTTTTTTTTTTTTATTGTAAAACAAGAAACCAACGTTAAAAATATCATTCTAAAGTCATTTTCGTATTTATTTTTAATTAAATTATAGTTTCTTACGTCAGTTTAATATATATATAGAGGAAAGTTCAAATGTGAACTCATTTTTTGTTGTGAACGTGAGGACGAATCTCAGCCACTTATCCGGTCAATAAAGGCGAACTTCGCAGTTCACCTCCTTTAATAATCTCCACCCTCCCATGAATCGCGTCCACCATAACCGAAGATGTGTGGCTGAGATTCGTCCTCACGTTCACAACCAAAATTGAGTTCACATTTGAACCTAACCCTATATATATATATATATATATATATATATATATATATATATATATATATATATTTTATTACCATGACGACAATCAAAGCCGGTAAAGTCCTAAAGCAAAAACATTAAAAATACATAAAATGACGACATTAACAAAATCGAAGTATCTTTCTTTGTTTTTTTCTAATATTTCTATCATGTTATTTAAATAGTTGTAGTTATCCAAATCAGCTAACATAACTAATCTCATAAAACCTTAAAGACTAAAGTTAACAATCGAACAGAACTTCAATGATATAAAAGAAACTTGATCTGATAACTATTAGAGAGCAAATCCAAAGGTTTGGGTTCTAGTGAGAATGAGAGTTATGGTGAGAAACGTAAGAAGTGATTTCTACTCTTGGATGCACATTAAGATGAAATCCACCGAGATGAGGTGCACTGAGATGCATGCACCAGATCAACTTTCTTTCTAAAACGCAATTCACGGGTGGGTATGAGATTAAAAATGATCAAGAGTTCAGATATCTTAACTCTTCTTCTCACACGATCTTATGTCAAAATCGAAAATATTATAAGTTGAATTACACAATAATTATGAATATGTTAGGCATATTAATATTGGTGGATTGTAACATACCTAATTGATAAACCAAAATCATGACCAAGAAAGATATAATAATAAGTTGATAAATACATCAAATGACACATACCCATTATGTTGTTCCTTTCGCAATAAGGAAACAAAGTACAAAATAAAGTCTTAGTTGTGCCAAGTGTCCATTAATAAACTTATATTGAAGAGCCAAGAGTCACATTAATCATGTAAATGGTAGGTACCTTTTTTTTGTATTTTTTTTGGTAAATTTGCTTACCATTTGGCATTCACACATCAAGTTATATGACCCACAAACAAAAGTTTCATGACACCTAAAATCCAAATTTGTTTTATTAATTCCAACACTTGGCTTTTAAAACATATAGATCATCACATATGTCATAATAAGACAATGACTTATAGAAACCATGGGCTTTTGAACAACACAAGGGTCGATACTCTTTTTGTCCAAAATTATAAATAAAAATGCAAATTATTAATCCTGATTTATCTTTCTCATGATGTTATTGAACTAGAACATTGTTGCCTGGCCGACTCAAGTCGTCAATTACATTGTTGACTGACCGGCCGGAGTCACCAATTATATGAACTCTTTTGCACAGAAAAAAAATTTTAGAGTAAACTATGATTTTCGTCCCTATGGTTTATCATTTATAACGATTTTGGTTTCTATGGTTTAAAAACTGTTTTTTTTTTGTCCCTGTGGTTTCATTTTGCTTCCATTTTCGTCCTTACATCTAACAAAGTTAACGGAACTGTTAAAAAAGTTTTGAAAATTTACATATTTAGTCCTTGTGTTATATAAATTTTAAATATTTAATCCTAAATTTCATCCATTATATCACTAACTATAATTTGGCACTTATATATATATATATATATCAAAAAAATTATTTATTTTTATTAATTATAAGTATATAAAGAATTTTTTTTATTAAAATATATATAAAGAAAGAATAACATATATATATATATAGTATTAAAATGATATGTATGTATATAATATTAAAATATAATAAAGAAAGAAAAAAATAATTATATATATATAAGTGCCAAATTAATAGTCAGTGATATAATAAATAAAATGTAGGATTAAATATTTAAACTTTATATAACACAAGGACTAAATATATAAATTTTTAAAACTTTTCTAACAGCTCCGTTAACTCTATTAGATGTAAGAACGAAAATAGAAGCAAAATGAAACCACAAGGACCAAAAAATCAGTTTTTAAACCACAGAGACCAAAATCGTTATAAATGATAAACCATAGGAACGAAGTTTACTCAAAAATTTATTATAAGTTCACTCCTCTATGTCGATTTTATGCATCAATTGTCAAAAGTGTAAAAGACACCATTCATGAAATTAATGTACATGTTACTTATGGCATGTTTGTTAGCATCTTCATGAGCTTAATGAGATTCAAAGCTCATTTATAGTTTTATGCAGAAAGTCAAGTTCTTTTTTTTCAAACCTAACCCTCCTAATTAAAAAAACACGCTCCTTCCATTTACGAAAAACCCATCATCAGCAAAATCATTTTCAATCTATTCAGACAAATTAATTGACACAGACAACTTTATCCATAGACTTAATGAAAAACCAACCAAACAACCGCTTATTCATAAACAATTGATGCCTAAGGCATGCTTTTATTAGTACCATTTACTTTATACGAAAATAAATAAGAATAATGGTCACCAGATTGGCCTGATGGTACAAAGTTGTATATAAATATCATATACTTGTAATAAAAATAAAAATACGATCCACACAAGGTAAATTTGGAAACTTCAATCCAACGTTTAAGCCGGTGTAAAGTACGAATTTAAATCAAATGAACACCAATTGCATTTCAAAACTCAACCTCTATGATTCCGATATGAACATCGGGATTACCAACACGAGTTGAGCGTAATTTAACTGCAAAGAAAAAGATAAGACCATGAACCCATGGTGCATGATGGCATCACATATATGAATCTCACCTGAAACATTTGTACGTTATTATTACACGCGTAATGTTGTTCATACGCGAATAACTACTGGAAAATTGAAAAGCAAAAAAAATTGTCTCATCAATATGGAAACCCTGCAAATAAAAGAGAAGTTATTTCAATTAACAGTTTTCTAAGTGAATAATGGTTACGAAACTATGGTTCTGACCCATACCGAGCTTTTGGGATCTAACAAAAAGCAGGATTGCTGACGGGTTCAGACTGCAGAGCATTCTGAACGAGTTCTGACTGCTCTCTTCCGTGAACGGTGTAGAAACCGGTTGCAGTTGCGGCAGATGGAGCACGACCGACGTATTTGATATCGTCTATTGTACCCCTATCCAATGCCTTCATGGCAGTGGCGAGACGTGGGGCAATGTAACTGTACGCCCCCATATTCATTGGCTCTTCCTGGCACCAAACAACTTCGGCATCTGAAACATTACACAAAGAGGGTGTATTTGTCAATTGTTCTTAAATACGACATAAGTAGTTGTATAACACCTATGTTTGTTTACCTCTTAACGGTTCAGTTAAGAGGCAAGCTCTGAATCATTAAGAGGTGAATCATGTTTGGAAAAAAATAAGTATGTCTCTTAATGGTTCCAAAACCCTCTGAATCATTTTGTATCATGGACCTACCTTAACCATTAAGAGCCCTAATTACATCCTGAACAATTACCAAACAATTATATTTCATTTTGCACTATATCATAAGAGCCTCTAAATCATTCTAACCACTTAATCATTATGCACCAAACCATTCAGCAACCGCCAAACAGCCTAAGGCCTCTAAGTTTTTGGGACGACGCATCCAAACCAATTGAGCATCAAATGAGACGGCATCAGTTCTCAGCTTCTGGGATTTTAAATGGTAAAAGATATTCTAAAAAGAAGATGCATATAAAAACATTTTGGAATGTGATAAAGAACATATGCTAATAATAATCTGAGGGTTTGAACTTACTTGGATATCGCTTTAGTTCACGCTGGATGAGGTCATACGGGAATGGACACAGTTGTTCAACACGGCAAATTGCAACATCTTTACCATCAATTGACTTCCGTTTTTCATCAAGTTCATAATAAACCTGCAAAAATGCAGTCTCGTTACACCAACTGAAAATGCCAAAAAAGAAAAATCTAATTCTAATGCTAATATTTTGTATACAAACCTTTCCGGAGCAGAGAACTAAACGTCTAATACCCTCTTCAAGATCCGAATGGTCGTTTTGATCCTTAATGAGTCGCTTAAATCTGGTCCCTTGTTTATCGAACCCTGGGTGACCTTGGACATCATCGAACTCGGATAAATTCGATTTGCACTCTTTGTGACGAAGTAAATTCTTAGGAGCCATTGCAATAAGTGGCTTACGGAACTCTCTATGCAGCTGGAATACGATAACAGAATGTGAGAGAAAGTGATTGAATTTTTATAAATCCTTTTCATAAATATGATAACGGTTAAACTCACCTGTCGACGCAACACATGGAAATAATTTGCTGGAGTTGTAACGTTGACAACCTGCCAATTGCATGTTTGAATTTGATTGCGGAGTGTCGGTTCCATCTCCGGTATAACAAACGGATTATCATCACTCATCTGCCATCAAATTTAAAAAGATTTTCATTAACTATTTATCATTTTGGATAAAACTAGCTTACTTTGACACCCATCTAAAATGTGTTTGACCCCCAATTCCAATTTTCCATTTCCAAGTTAATCACCTGTCAATATGTCTAATTATAAATTGCTTGGTGTCTAATTGTTAAATGTTTTATTAATTCACTAGAAAATGGAAAGACCTAAAAAAACAACCCACCAAAATCCAGAATTAGTAATGGTGATAATGATTCTTGTAATATTCTTTGATGCCTAAGAAGGTTCATATTATGTAGCGGTAGACCGTAAACCCTAAAACCCTAATTGTATTATTAGTGATTAGACTCGACATGCATATATATATATATATATATATTTATATTGTATCATTAGATATATGTGTAAATGAATGATCGTACGAAGAAGTTCTGGAAAGAGTGATATACCTGAAGGAACCGTTCCAGTCTAGCACTCGAGTGTTCGGGGCCCTGACCATCGTAACCATGAGGTAGCAACACAACTAACCCAGTCTGACGTAACCACTTGGCCTCCCCACTGCTTAAGAATTGATCAAATATCACCTGAGCTCCGTTTGAAAAATCACCAAATTGAGCTTCCCATAAAACAAGTGAATTAGGATTTTCCATTGAATAGCCCAATTCAAATCCCAGAACACCAAACTCCGAAAGAGAACTGCATTCAAAATTCAAATATCAGAAACTGGAAATTGTATTATTAGCGAAAAGGAAAGAAAAATCAAGACTAGTAAAAAAAATAAGAAAGCAGAAAAAAGGAAAAATAGAAGTAATATTTAAGAAATTGTAGAGAGATTTGCATTTTACCTGTTGCTTACAGTAAACATTTCCTCATTTTGGTTCATCATTACATGATCTAACGGACAGTATTGCTCCCCTGTTTCTTGATCATGAATAACAGAATGCCTGTGACTGAAAGTACCTCTTTCAACGTCCTGACCACTTAATCTCACATGATTTCCTTCGACTAGCAATGTTGCAAAAGCAAGTGCTTCTGCAACTGCCCAATCGACACCCTCCCCAGTCTCGATCATCTTATAACGATCAGCAAATATTTTCTTAACTGCTCTGTGAGGCTTAAAAGTTTCTGGGAGGGTTGTGATCGCCTTCCCAACATTTTTCAAGATCTCTGGTTTCACCCTGCATAACAGCATAAAATTCTCAAAGAGAGGTCAAGCCATGAGACCATCAGTATAAAGTATAAACAACATATAAAAAACGTACCCAGTGTTACGGATACGTGAAAGTTGTTCTGGAGACTTAAATCCAGTCCAGTATGCTGAAAGCCAGTCCCTTTTTAGAGGGACATAATCCTTGCTGGCAAGAAATTCTTCATTAAGGATCGAGGTGACCTTACTTTGTATTCTATCAATATCTTCTTTTGTTGCTTGCCCAGTTTCTAGAAGCTTCTTCTGGTAAATTTCAAGTGACGACGGGTGATTCCTGATGATCTGTAACAACCAGTATGGCTCAGAAACTTAGAAGCTATACTTACAGCAGTTGGTGAAAACATTAGAAACCAAAGTTCCTTAAATATATATATATATATATATACACACACACATAGGACTGACCTTGTACATTTTGGGTTGGGTAAAAGAGGGTTCATCAATTTCATTATGCCCAAATCTGCGATAACAGACAATGTCAACAACAACATCTGAGTGGAACGTCTGGCGCCACTCTGCTGCAAGCTCACAAGCATGAACAACTGCTTCTACATCATCACCATTGACATGAAAAATGGGAGCATTCAAAGCTTTAGCAACATCCGTACAATATTGTGAAGATCTTCCAGCCTGTGGATCGGTAGTAAATGCAACTTGATTGTTCACTACAATATGAATGGTCCCACCAGTTGTGTAATTTGGAAGACCACTTAAATGCAAAGTCTCATAAACTACACCTTGCCCTGCAAAACTTCCATCCCCGTGAATCAAGATACCCATATTCTTTGTTCTATCCACATCATTTGAATAATACTGTTTTGCTCTAGTTTTCCCAATAACAACAGGATCTACAGCTTCCAAGTGACTAGGGTTTGCAACCAAAGATAAATGAATTCTTTTTCCACCCCTTGTTGGGCGATCATATGAAGTACCCAAATGATATTTGACATCACCAGTTCCGGTGTAGAGCCCGACCTCATCCACTGGCTTCGTACCACCGCTAAATTCACTGAAAATTTGACGCAATGGCTTCCGAACAACATTACCCAAAACATTCAATCTTCCTCTGTGTGACATTCCAATCACAATGCTCTCAACGCCAAGATCTGCTGAGCGATCAAACATTTCTTTCATACCTGGGATTAATGTCTCCCCACCTTCAAGTCCAAACCTTTTAGCAGCCGTCCATTTAGTAGCCAAAAAGTTCTCAAATTGAGTACTCCAAATGAGCCTATCAAGGATAACCTCACGTCGCTCACTATTATATTGTGTAGGAGTTGGAGTCTCGATTCTATCTCTCAACCAATTACATCTTTCGCGATCAGCAATGTGCATGTACTCATAACCTATGCTTCCACTATAAGCTTGTTCAAGCCTGGTTAATATTGATCTAAGAGTTTGCACAGGTCGGTTTTCAGACAAAAAACCAGACATCCTCCATACACCGAGGAAAAATTCACGGTCTAAATCAGCTTCGCTGAAACCGTAAAAAGCAGGATCTAAATCATCAGGAATCTCCCTCTTTTCCAGACCCAATGGATCTATTTTGGCCTTCATGTGGCCATAAACTTGGTAAGCTCTAACAAGCAACAACAACCGCATGCTCTCTTGAATGGTTTGGCCAGATATTCCAGGTGATGTAGCAGCCTGGCCAACGAAGTTCCTGAAGAAATTATCCCATGACTCATCAACACTGTTGGGATCATCCTCCCAAGCTCGCTGAAGCTCTTCCAGGTAAACGCTACTAGTTCCATCCAAGAAACTATCTGTTAACCTAGAAAGTGGAACAGGTCGAGGGACGGGTGCAGACTGTGCTTTTGATTTGAAAAGTGTTGTATGAAAATACCGACTTTCTGAAGGAAGTAAACGCTTCCTTGCCGCATATGATCCACTTTGTGATAAGGTTCTTCTGATTGCAAGCTTTGCCACACTAGATCCAGCCCTAAACCACGTCATCTTTTTTCAAATTTCAAGTTCTCTTTTTCTTAAATAATCTCAAACACTGCAAAAGAAATACCACACTTTAATTTCCCTGGCAAAATCTCACGATCCCAATAAACAATGTCCAAAATGAAAGTTATCAAAATTCATAGTTGTCATTCATGAAGCATACAATGAGATAGAGTTGATGAATGGAATACTGCTGATTCATAATCCTATTAGAGTATTTAAAGGATCACCCAAGTTGAATGGTACTATACCATTCTGTAAGTTCTACCCTATTCCTTCCTTAGTATCATTTGTTGTGTGCATTTGTGTTTAGAGTTTAGGCAAAACTTATTAGCAGCCATACTAATTCTAAAATGTCTTTTTTGTTTGTATTTAGTAAAGATGCAACGAATTACTAATCTCATGATCACTTTCAGTAATAGAATACTTGCTTTCAGTGTCCTGTTTTATATTTATATTCAATCACAAAAAAATAGTTGTAGAACAAGCAGAAGTCAATCTTAATTCCACCAATGAATTGACAATTACGCATAACTAAGCATCTATAAGACACTAACAAATTTCAACAACAACAAATTAAAAGAAGCAACAAAATAACAGGAGTGTTATTCAGTAATAAAAGTTTCATCCAAGCACCTTAACACAGATTCAAGTAATAACAAAACACTACAGATCAGAAACTAGATCTATAAGTAAATTCAGCAGAAAACCCTAAAATTCTAGCTTACAAACTTATTTCCGCATTCAGATTAACGTATCAGAAGTTAGTAATCCAAAAACGATGAAATCATGAAACGATAACTGCTAAGTAAAGAAAAATTGAAATCGCACAAGGAAATAACGAAGAAAAGGTTACAAACCCTAGTTTTGTGGAAGATGAAGAACCGCTGATTTTCCTCCGTGAATCTAGAAATGGCGATCGATTTGCGTTGAAAAAGTTCGTTCCATTAGAGCCGCCCCAAAGCACTATGCGGACACGGCGACTTCGATTCTCTTCTTCCAGATGATATGGACCGACAAAAGTTTATTATACGCCCCCTATGGTTTAATCTTTTTTGCATATCGCATCCCTTTGTTTATACTTTTATCTTTTTTAAACTTTTAAGATGTTTTGTTACACTGATCGGATAGATGAAAAAGTAAGATATACAGATGAAAAAGTTATGGAAAGTGTAACAAAATAAGAGCATTTTGCATCAAAGGTTGAAAGTAAAACAGTAAACGAACATGAACAGAGACTTGTTTCGTGTACGTTTGTTTAACTTAACTGAACAAACTAATGGTGAACGACAGAATTTTTTGTGTTCATGTTTGTACTCTAAAAAAATGAGTTTGTTTATGTTCGTTTGTTAAGATGTTAAACGACCTCAATGAACATCGATGATTATAAATAAGCATAAACAAACGAATAGAAAAAAAAAACAACACTACTTATCATTTTGTTTCCTTTAAAAATTGTAAGAAAAAAGTAACTTTCCATCATTAAACTATATTATGCAATCACCAATTACCGATGGTAAAGGAAAAAAGTATGTGTTGATGTGATAGACCATTAAATAGTATACTGATGCGATAATCTGATTACTTGAAACTCGAATTATTTTGAAATTTAAAATAAAAGGAATGATTATTGTGCATATTACATTAAAATCTATGGCATTATTATTTCTGATCAATAAAATAGGAGTGAATTGTGAATTTGGTCTATGTGGTTTGATAGTTTTTTTACTAGGGTTCCTAAAATATATTTATTGTGGATTTGGTCATTATGGTATTCAATTTGTTTTGATCATGGTCCTTCTAACTAACGTATCTGTTAACTCTGTTAAATTAAGGGTTATTTTTGTGTTTTATCTATTCTTTTGTCTTTTTCCTATAAAAACAATATTTTTACGCCCATATATATATATGTATATATGGTGTAATTATATATATAATGATATCAAAATAAATAATAAAAAATATCATTAAAGATTTGATTTGTTTAAAAAAAATAATTAACTAGATTAAATACGATTTTATTATATTAATATTTTCAAATAACTAATTATATTAAATAGGTTTTAATGTTTTTATTCGATTAATATTTTAAATTAAACAAATCAAATCATAAAAACTTATTTTATTTTATTTAAAACGAATAAAACAAGAAGAAATTAATTAAAATAATTATTTTTTACTTGTAGTTTCATCTTCAGGTTCATTTCTCCTAAAAGTTATCAAAATAGTCCTCAGGTTCACAATTGTGAATAGAAAATGTAAAAAAATTAATGAACTAAATTCGCAATTGTAGAGACCAAATATGTAAAATTTGAAAATTACATTCGCAATTGTGAAGTTGATATTGTGAACCTGAACCAAATTTTATACGTTTGGTCCTTGAAATTGATAATCTATTTCAGTTTTTTTTTTATATTACGTTTTCATCTTTTCGCAATTATGAACCTTATGACTATTTTAATACCTTTTAGGATAAATGGACTAGGAGGTTAAACCACAAGTGAAAGATGACTATTTCAATTAATTACCTTAAAATAAGATAGAGCTTTGTGATTGATTTGTTTAAATTAAAAAAGTATTTATGTTAAAGAGGATTTATTTTTATTGTTCATTTTCTATCATTTCAATAAACAAACTTATTATCGATATTTTAACATCAAAATCATTGAAAACCATTAAGAAATGAACTCCAATTTTATCATCTTAAAATTAGAATTTCCGGTTTTTATATTATTTTTTCATTTAAAAACTCAAAATCAACTATTTAAATTTTATCTAAATGGAAGATTTATACATACTCTCATCTTTGTAATTTAAAATTGATCAAATCCTTACATAAATTAAACCAGGTTTTCATACCGAAATAAACAAAAATATTAAAACGATAAAATTAAATCGTTTTTTATATAGTTAATTTAAAAAAATAAACAAATCAAATTTACAATAATATTTTGTTTTATTTATTTTGATATCATTATATATATACATGCATAAAAATTAGGGGTGACAATTCTAGACACGACACAAAACATGACATGAAAATAAATGGGTATGGTTTGAACTTTCTGACCCGTCAACCCGTTTATTAAATGGGTCGTGTTCGGGTTGATACATATGGCTCGCGGTTGACCCGCCAACCCGTTTAAAATAATAGTTTTTTTTAAATAGTTTTTATTCTAAGTTTTCTAAAATAATATTTGTATTGGTATTTAAACTTGGTTGTAGTACTAGTATTTGAATTTGGACGTTTGAACTTGGTTGTAGTATATGTGATCCGTCAACCCGTCTATGACCTGTCAAACCACCAAACCGGGCGCGTAGGGGTTAAGGTTGAACACTTTGACACGATAGTTAAATGGGTCGTGTCCAGGTTGAACCTTCCTGACCCGCCAACCCGAACAAGACACGATTGACACCCCTAATAAAAATATTGTTTTTATTTTTTTAAAGAAAAAACACAGTAATATCTTATTTTATTTATTTTGCTATCATTATACATAGAGTCTCCTTCTTTTGTTAACCAAAACATTAGTGTTAACTATTCAAGGTAACAAACATGTTTTACGGTTATTTAATGGACTAGTATATCTTTCTTTCTTTTTTTTACATAAATATCCTTCCCATCTTAAACAAACATCAAATGAAATCTATATAATTGTCGAAACATGATTGATCAATTTAGGTTAACAAAGTTAACAATAATTGATTGGTTAACAAAAAAAATACGATTATACATATATACATACATACATGTGTGTGTGCATAAAAATATTGTTTTTATTTTTTTTATAGTAAAAAGACAAAAGAATAGGTAAAAGACAAAAAAAACCTTGATTTAACAGAGTTAACGGAGACATTAGTTACAGGGACAATGACTATAACAAATTGAATACCACAAGAATCAAATACACAATAAACATACTATAGAGACAACCGCAAGGGTTGTGAGGCCCTGGGGGATGTGGTGGAATATCCCATCTATCCAGGGTTCGAATCCAGGCGTACACAACAATTGTGGCCACTGAGTTTATCAGGGCTGATGTATTGCAGTCAAAATTTGTCGGGATTAGTCCAGGCATAGCCTGGGATACTGTTGGGTCACTGATGATTTGGTGATGAACCACCTTCCTTTGTATGAATGAATTTTTATAGGTTCTTTTGAAGGTCTGAAATATGCTTCAAGTATTGAAGAGTCAAAGACTATTCAATCAAGGGTTGTACATCAAAAGGTGGAATTTTGGATGTATCAACTAACTTCAATATTCAGATCATTTTGTCAAAGTCAAGATTGGGTCACCAATATAGTGGGTCACCGATGGTACACTCAAAAGTCATCAAAAGTACTAAGGACATCAAACAAGATGAGGTCATCAAGTTTGATGTCATGGTCACCGACACTATAATCTTGGTCACCGAAATTGCAGGTATATTTTCTAAGGCTGTGATATCAAGACACAAGTTCAAGGGTGTACACTTCAACCTTTAGTGAAAGATGAAGTTTATCAAGTAAAGTGTACACTTATCATTTCCAGCCTTACAAGGTATCCACCGATGTGATACATAGTTTGATGTATCACTTAGCAATTTCAAAGAGATAAGTTCTTGACTCACATCAATTGCAAGACACGTGAGCAGCAAGAACTTGGGCATCAAGCCTTAAATAAAGACATTCTCTTTTATTCTTATAAAAGGAATATTTGTCTTTTAGCTAAAAAGGTTTGATGGGACTTCACAGAGCATGAAGAAAAGAAGATAAAGTTATCTGACATTACGTGCTACAAGGAATGGTTCATCCATTATTCTAGTACAAAGGAAGTGGTCTCTTCCTTTGTCCAGCAGATAAACTTCCAGCTAATGAAACCTTGATACCGTCCACACGCATCCCATGCATGGGCACTATAAAAGGAGATGAAGTCCTTCCCAGAAATCTCACGCTTTCAACAAATCTTCAAAGTGATTATTTGTGTGACTGTGGCAAAGTTGTGTGCTATAACAGTATTGTCTTAACTTCCTTAGTGTATAAGTTAATTACTGTTATCTGTGTGTTTAGTTTGATAGAATAGTGTGCCTGTTCTTTTCCGCATCAAACTACCTGTGTGTAAATTTTTAATATTTATATTAAAAAATTTAAAAAGAGTATATTCTGTGTGTTTTATATTCAACCCCCCTTCTACAAAACCCTCTCTTAGTTAGCCATCTCTCCTTGGGGACTAACAAGTGGTATCAGAGCAGTTGGTTTAATTCAATAAACCAGATCTGTGATGGCTACTACCTCAAATGTTGATGGTACCTTGCAAACCTCTTCCAGTTATACATATGATTTAGGATCCTTGGCCAAACCTCCAAGGTTCAACCCAAATAACTTTGGGTTATGGAAAAATCGCATGTTATTATTCTTGGAAGGGATCGATTGCAGGTATCCCAACATTCTCAGTGAGGGACCTATTGTTCCTAAAATATGGGCTCGCTTTGGCCCTCAAAAGGACGCTGAAGGAAAGGACATAGAGTCAGATGATGAAAGAAGTGAGAAAACTGGTAGATATATCATCAAACCTTCTAACAAATTTAGTGAAGATGATAAACGCCTAGTTGCTTTAGACACTAAAGTCAAATCTGCTCTTGCTGTATCCCTTCCTGATGAAGTGTATCACTCTCTTCTTAACCTTCCCACTGCTAAAGAAATGTGAGATACTTTGAGTGTCTTATATGAAGGCACCAAAGAAGTCAATAAATCTAACAGGATCTGTCTTGTTAGAAAGTATGAACTCTTCTCCCATGAAAAAGGAGAATCTCTTTCTACCTACTTTAATCATTTTAACTGTCTTCTCAATTATCTCAAAGTTTTTGGACGAGTTTATGATAATGAAGAAGTTCTCTGCAAGTTCATGGATTGTCTCCCAGACTTCTGGGAAACTATCTGTACTTGCATCAAGCAAACCAAGGACTTAGAAATAATGCCTTTAACTGCTCTCTATGGAACTCTTCTTCACTAAGAACAAACTAAGAACCAGAGAAAATCTCTTATAAAGGATATCAAATCCACTTCTATTGCTTTGATAGGTGATTCAAAATCTTCTTCTTGTATTCCTAGAATCACCTATCCTTCTTCTGATTCTGAAAAAGATATTAAGGAAGACTATTCTCATCTGTTAGATGCATACTATAGTGCTGCTGATAATGAAGGAGAAGAATCAGCCATTGACATACTTTCTGATAGTATGGCAATGCTTGCTGGAAACCTTAAGAATAAAAGATTTTCTTCAAACCGCTCCAAATTTAATAGAAAACCTTTTTCTCAAAAATCCTCTTCTGATAAAGCAAATGAAGAATGCTTCAATTGTGGAAAGAAAGGTCATTTTGCTTCTGAGTGCAGATCAAAAGCTTCCTCTTCTCTCAAACCTTCTTCTTCTTATGGCCATGACTTCTCAAAATCAGCTTCTAGGAAGCATGAAGAGAGAAATAGTCAATCCTCTAAAGAAAATTCTGAATCAAAAGAAACCTCCAGGTATAAGAAGTACAAAGCCAAATACAAGAGGGAAAAAGAAAGAAACCAAAGTAAAAATAAAACTTTGGTTGCTGAGGCTCATTGTTGGGAGGATGAGCAAACCTCTGAGAGTGAGAGTGAGTATGTCACTAAATGCCTCATGGCCAAAATCGATGAGCTGGAAGACATGGAAAAGTCACTCTACACTACCCTTGTATCTACTGAGGGATCCACTTCAGGAACAAAGCCTCAGGTACATCTTTTTACCTTTCTTTCTGATGATCAAAAGGCTGATGCCTTTGATTCTTTAACTGTTGACTTTTGTGACTAAAAGATTCAAAAGAAAAAGGCTGATATGCATATAAAATGTCTAAATGATCAACTCCTCTCTTGCTTTTCCAAACTAAAAGATTTTGATAAAATGAAAGCTGATCTGGAGATACCCTTCACAAAAAGATACCCTTCACAAAAAAGAAACATACTATATAGACTCAAATAAAAAAACTACCAAACTACAGGCACCAAATCCACAATTCACTCATAAAATAAATATTTGTAAAGAGGAGAGTGTGAAATTCTTTTATATTGCAATTGCTCAAGATACCTTTTTTTTAGTTTCTAATGTCTATTTCGTAGTTCAAGATCCATCTTACTAACTGGAATCAAAGAATTAGTAGACGTGTTCCGCTCAAAATGGTAATAGGCTTGGGTTAAATCTTTATTGAATTTTATTTTCCCATTAGAAGGGGCTCGCACATCTTCTATAGTATCCCCTGTGAATACTCTGTCGGTATGAAAATATCTTAATGTTAATGGAGTGCTCGGTTCTCCAATAGATTGACCTACAATAATACCTACAACTTATTCCAATTGGACCAGGTCGTCATGAGTTGGACCAGCTACTAATCATCGCCTTGGTAAACACTGCCTAATTAAAAACTACAATATATTTGTAATTAATTAAAAGTAGTAGTATTAATTTGTTTAAATTAATAATTGTATCCCTGATTATCTGATATATAATTTTATAAATGAACACAAATAAATATCAACGAACATAAAAAAATGAACGTTAACGACCAAACATAAACAAAGGTTCACAAATGCGAATTGAATGAATGATACATTTATTTGTGTTTGTTCATTTAGTTAACGAACTAAAAACACTTGTTCATGTTCGATCATTTATTAAATAAACGAACTTTCAGCTTAACAGTTTACTCATCATGGGTTCGTTTACCGTCCATTGTAGAAGTGTCAATTTGAGGCAAGAGACTTATGTGAGGGCTTAATATGTCATAGGTGGAAAGTTGAAAATTATTTAAGGAGTATTATGTGTTAAAGGAACAACAAAACAGAACAATAATGTAATAGAGAGAACTGAAAGGTTGTAAATTCTCATTAGTCATAAACCCTTTAAATAGGAGAGATTTACATGAAAGAAAATATATAATATGGTAACTTGTTGTCATTTTTGGAAAAGGAGGATTTCATTTGTTTATTTTGGAAAAAAAGGATTTTCAATTGTATAACTTGGGAGCCCAACTAGATAGGGTAACATATAAACCTCCCAGCTAATTATCATTCATTTTAAGGATGAAATAAAAAATAGAAAATGATTAAACTGTTTGAAGACAATTTGTTTTTTTTTAAAAGAAATAAAAAATTGGCACCGATGAGTTTTTTTGGTCATCAAACTATGGTAGGATCATCCCTCTAATCTTGTTATTTCGTAGTTGGAAAATAGCATTAAGTCGAAACCATAAAAATAATATAAATTATTAAAACTAAAGGTTGTCTAGTCTAGCGGGTGGGGAGGTAACATCCTAAGTCGTCAGTGGATGGTATATCTGGTTGATGAGGGATCGAACCTCGGGGCTGACACTTTTGAGGTATCCAGCTCTTGGGCCGGATCAGGGGAGAGCTCATGGGTCAGTCCATAGGGCTGGTTCATGGACACGGGGATTAATCGGTGCTCGAATGGATCTGAATACCTTCGGGATGTGTGTGTATGTGTTTGTCGTCCAAAAAAAAATATAACTTAGTAAATTGTAGTGATGAAATCATTTTTTTTATCAAACTGGATGAATGAAAAATGTAATTACTATATTCATATAGTAGAAAATAAAATTTCCGTCCCTGTTGTTTTTTAATTTTCTTGGTTTTAACCCATACAGTTTACTTATTCCAATTATTGCACTATGGTTTGCATTTTCTAACTTTCATTTTGGGAGGACATTTTAGTATTTTTCATATTTTCCTCGTACAAGCTATCGAAAGGAATAAGACATGGGAGAGACATATTGAAAACCATGTCTTTCGAACCAAACATGGTACATGTTCTTCAAATAAAAAAGCAGAATAAATACCAAGTGCAACTTGTAGAACACATGTAACATGTAGTTTGGTGATCAAAAGCTGTTATATTTGGGTTATGCTTGACAAACTTGCTAATAAGCTGATTGTTATGTAACAACCTGAAAATATTGGGTTAGACTGACTAACTTCAAACTTTTCTTCAACAATACAATTACTCCAAATTTTTCCTTAGAAACGATCCTCGAGTTATTTACAAGGCTCAACCAATTTTAAAAGTTAACAACTTACAGAGTGATCGTTACACAAGGACTAGGTTAGAAACGAGTAGTGTAAACTAAAATACAATCGCTATCTCTAAGTAAGTAAAACGTCCCAAATAGTTAAGTCTTTATCGTGCATGTAACTGTTTCTCAACTCTTCTTAAGTGTTGTGTGCCCCCACAACTCTTCTCCCCTATTAGTTACAGATGTTTCTTCCCCTGACTGTTGAATGAAACTCGCTCAAAGACAGTCAAAACATTATTTTTTCAAAACTTTTTTGAGATTTTCCTACATCAACCAAAGTTAATATCTCAAAATCAAACTTTCATGATTCATAGTGATCACAAACTCAACATTTAACTGTTGTACGCATGTACAAAATCATTTTTGCTTATTTTATGAATTAATGATGATCATAAACTCGACCTTCCGTTATTTTGGATCATATGATATTGATATAGGAACTTTGTTTCATTAATGAAACCATTTCTTAAATTAAACATGGTTCATTCAGATACATTTATTTCATATATGAAGTGTCCCAAGTTTAGCAAATAGGTTTCATACACCAAGTTTGTTGGTAAATAAAACAGATTTATTATTTCTGACTTCATGCCAGGTATATGAATTCTATGTCACTTATGAAACATATTTCATAAATGAAACATAACTCATTCAATATATATGCTATATATAAATCAGGTTCATACAAATTATACAGTTTTTGATTTTGATCGTATGGACCCTACTTGTCCATATTTGATAACAGTTTTATTTTCATCATATAAACACTAGTTCTCGATTTCACGTTTGAAACATAATTCACTGATAAAATATAAAAGCAATCAATAACTGTGTTATATATGAAACATGTTCATGGAATACAAATAACATAATTCATCATATTCATATTCGTCATAGATTTCTGAAAAATACCCAATTATCATGGTGTTAACAGTAGCTTATTTCATCACAACAGCTTCATACTTGATTTGTACATTGTTTATGAAATATGTTTCATATGTGAAATTTGGTGCATATACTGAATATGTTCATGATTTGTGACTTCATGCCATGTACACGAATTCTATTTCACTTATGAAACATATTTCATAAATGAAATATAACTCAATAAATAGCTATGCTAAATAATTTATATTTCGACTTTGATCATACCAATCCTACTTGTCCTTATTTGATAGCAATTAGATTATTTTCATCATATGAACACTAATTTTCTATTACACTTATGAAATATATTTCATAAAAAAAAAAAAAAATAGCTATATATATATGGAACATATTCATGGAATACAATAGCCCAATTCATCATATTCACATTCTAACATTGGTTTCTAAAAAGAAGCCCAATTGATGGATTTATAATTAGCTTATTTCATCAAATCCGAAACATTCAACGATTTAAAACATATATAGTCCAAAAAAATTATTCTAAAAATTGAAACTGAATGTTCAGATAAATATCATCTTCATAAAATTAATTTCTACATTATCAATACTGTATTTTTTGTCTATAACATAAATGAAACCTGTTCCATTTTCGTTTTCATCATATGAACCCTAATTTTTGACATAATGACCTTCATCTTCGGGAATCGACTTACTTTGTGTTTTTTTTTCTTACTTGCTCGCTTTGTGCCATTTCTATTTTCCCCACTAATTCATCTCTATTTTGTCTTTGTCGAGTAGCACAGATGAATCAATCTTGTTCTTAAACTTGGAGAACAGTTGTACTTCATCAAAATCTTTTACTTCTCTTTCAACCTCGTTGAATCACAAACAATATTATATTTCTCAGATGAAATTTAAAAAAATAAAAAAACATAATGGACATCTCGATTGAAATCCTCCATTTTTGGAGTGTGGTTGCAAAATATGTTCGAATATTCTTAGCCGTATTTTTGGGTAACAATAATGGGATAAGAGCGAGTAGATTTTAGGAAGGGTTTGATTTTTCTAATTCTATTTTTTGTTTTTTACTATTCTATCCTTTAAATAAAAATTTTATTGTAAATCATAAATATCCATCATCAATTATTAATTATAGATGAAACATTTAAATGGTCAAGATGAGTTTTTTTTTAAAGGAAGGTCATAATTATATTAAAAATACAATATAAATTACTATAAGATGCAGAAACCAAAGGAAACATGAATTTTAAATAGTTAAGATGATTTATATAGTTTGTAAGAACGTAATTTTGAATTTTATCCAAAAAAAAGGTAAGGAAAAAAGTATTTTCTCCGTGACTTTCAATCAAAATTGCTATAAATATTATTTATTTTGTAGTTTTGAAATATTCGTGACATTTAATTTAAAGGTTAAACTGTAGATAATAAGACAAAGTCAATTATTCTTTCACATGGGTACAAATCAAAAAACAAATATTAGATACCATCTTTTGTCGACCAAAAAATATTTTGCAAAAAAAAAAAAAAAAAACAAATTAAAGAAATGATTTTGAAAACAAAGTCAATTAAATAAATATTAGCCTCAAAAAACGAACGTCACTTTTACAAACAAGTATTGATGTCGATATCGTGTCATTACTATAAACGATTATTGTCGGCCATTTCTTTTGCCGATAGATAAAAAATAACAAGTTAAATTTTATTATTTTAAAAAAACATCAATTTTAAAAAATGTCATTTTTTTTCTTAAAAATCATAAATTCATAATTAATATAACTTTTACATGATATATCTTGAATTTTACAAAATAAGTGAAGGTAATTGTCTCTAAAGAAAACAATGAAGATAGAAATTCAAGTTTTTATCGTCTTTATAAAATACAAGATATCATTTATATAATATTAGAATGATGTTCGTATGATTCAGTAAAATAAATTTTGATTTTAATGTTTTATTTTATTTTGTCTATGTCAATATTATAATATGATTTTATGTGATTTATAAAACGATAATATTTTTATTTTATATAAAATATAAAATTAAATTTTTTATATAAATTATATATATATATATATATATATATATTTATATTGATATTAATATTGTATTAACTATTTAAAAGCTTTCGTTTGTTTATGTGACTTCTTAATTCAATGTTTTATTAATTTAACTTAGGTTTAATAAAATAATTTATTTTTAGTTTATAATAATATAATTTTGTAAATTGTTTATGTGACTTCTTAATTCAATGTTTTATTAATAGGTTTAATGAAATAATTTATTTTTGGTTTATAATAATATAATTTTTTATAAAAATAATAATTAAGTATTCTTTTATATCTCAGTAATTATTTTAAATATTTTTTATAGTAAAAAGATGAGGTGTTTATCTTATACTTATAGTTTGTTACACATATATAAATCTGCTAAACGTTAAAGAAACCCCATGGAAGGACGATAGGGGCAAACCCCCAAGTAGTCGCGCCTGCTATTCTATTTCTATCATCCACTTTCCTCCAATAATTCAACTAATAAATCAAATCCCCAATTCAGTGATTCACTCCAGATTACACCTTCTCACCAATCGTTGATCCATTCTCACCTTTTCTGCCTATTGCATGCTTCTGTGTTTCAGGAACGGAACTCCATTGATATTTTGCTGAAATGGCTCATCTGATTTCGTGATCTGTGTTGCATTTCTTTTTGTTTGTTGTTGTTTTTGTTGGATTTGAAGTATGATACCGCAGAGTTCTTTCACATCCTGGATGAATCACTTTATTGATTATATGGGGTAAGTATTCGATTCCTATTATGATTTATGAGCAAATGGAAGTTCAATTTTTCCTTTTGGTTTCAGCATAATAAACTGAATTTATTGTTTATATTTTAGTTCAAATAGATTCACTCCTTTGAGTTTAATAGACTAATTGTCAAATTCGAAGGTTGTAAAACCCTATTTAACTTTTTGATTACTGTGTTGAAGCTCTGTAATTGTTCTGCAACCAGATGATTGTATATTTGTATTTCAAATTTGTAACATAATCGTTATTAGGTTTGATTTTGGAATCGTAATTAGGTTTGATTTTGGAAGTAAAAGTATACACACCATGCCTCACAAGAGATGTAAGTTCTGATTCTCTTGAAGAATTTGATAAAAAAAATAGTTGAATATTAGTCATGGATGTAAAGATCCCATATATTGAACTCCAAATTGGAGCTAAAGTACATATTAAAGACCAAATATATGACAATAATTTGTTGATAATTGTTCATTGGGCTTACACAATCTGGCTTTGATTCCATTACTAAAGAGAGATTCAACAACTAAAAGAAAGATCGATTTTGTGGAATGGAACAAAGATAGAATCAAACCGATTTCTGTAACGCCTTTCTGGGTATTCCTTAATATCCTAACTATTAGAAATCAAAGAATTTATTAAGAATCCTATAGGATCCATTCGTTCTTTTAGTTAGAAACTAGATGGGAAATGCTAAATTTCACAAAATATGTTAGTATGTTCTATGGAACCCCATGATCACACGTATAGTTGCATTTATGTTTTATTGTTACGTGTGTATTTCCATTTACGCTTTGTACTTTTCGTACATGATTAGTTATTATATACATCTACTCACACATGTCTTTGTTTAACATCCTAATTTTTGTGATCGGCTTTTTGCCATGTGATGCCTACTTTTAAGATACATAATGGTTAGGCATCATATGACACTTATAGTTAACTAAATTTTGCATAATTAATCGCCCTAAACTAAGCTACCGAAAGAAGAAAAATTGTTATTTAGAAACCACTTGTTATTAAAGAGCGCAAAGTGGAGGGAGATTAACATTTAACAATACTTCTTGAGATCGTATCCATCCATCATGAAGCTCCTTTGGAACTTTATGGCAAGAAGTTCTTCCATTTTAAGCTCAATATGGAAGTAGCATAGTTTCTTTCACTCATAAGTTTAGCCGTTTAACGTTTTCAATTTATGGGTTCTATTTGGTACACGAAAGTTAACTAAAATCAACGATCTTTATCAGATTTATTTCACACACACACACACACACACATATATATATATAACCTTGCTGCCTTTACATTGATCATTTTTTAATGAACCGGTTTGTAACAGAGCAGTGGTTGCTTTGGTTGCTGTTCCAAATCGAGACCAATTACTGCAGTCGATGAGCCATCAAAGGGTCTTAGAATACAAGGCCAAACCGTAAAGAAATCCACACTTTCGGATGGTTTTTGGAGCACAAGCACCTGTGATATAGATTTTAGTGCGGTTCAGTCTCAAAGAAGCTTATCGTCAATAAGTATCTCAAATGCAAGTCTCAGCCAATCAAGCGGCACCGGAATCCAAGCGGAATTTGTTAACCATGGCAAGTTTTCTTCTTTACAGCTTTAGTTGATTTAATTAACATTTTGTAGGACAAATTTAACAATACTATCGAATATTTGTCAATCTAAAGATGGAAACAAGCATCTTGTTTTTTTTGGAATGAATGGAATACAAGATTCAATCTTTGAGAGATTGTTATTAAAGAATGGCTTCCATTTTGGAAGCCATTCTTATCTTTATTTACAGTAATTATAGTAAGTTATTTGTGGCATTGTTGAAAGCAGGTTTGCTTCGATGGAATCAATCGAGGATACAATGGGTTGAAAGTAGAAAGTCGAACAAAGGGAAGGCTCAAGAACCAGTTTTAAGGTTGCAACAATTTCTATCTCCATGATCTTTTTTTATATATTTAATCATGTAGATCTTGATTCTTGATTCAATCTATTTTATGTTCGAATATATGATCTTATCGCTTGACCTTTGTGTCAGACTGAATATAGTGTTATTCAGTCTGAATATTTTCTTTCATTATTCGGTCTGAACATGACATGTGTCGCACTCTCATTTGTCCTCACGTTCACAACAACCAAATTTGAGATCGCATTTGAACTTTTTTCATTGGTGTTATTTTGCTCTCTTTTTTCACATGATTTGATTGATAGCAAATGTTCTCTACTCGAATTATTTGTTTCTTTTACTTTATGCCTAATATTCTCGTGCTTTTTGAAGCTGGAACGCCACATATGAAAGCTTATTGGGTACCAGCAAACGTTTTCCTCAGCCGATACCTCTCTCTGTAAGTCACTCTGTTCGTTAGGGTTTAAACGGACATGGGTATTTTAGTAATTTACCAATTTTGTCTCATCTCCCTGTAATCTTTCGTTTTTCTACGTTTAACATTGTTCTCCACTACGCAAGAAACAAAAGACTACAGGGAGATGGGACAAATTTGGTAAATTACTAAACTACCCATGTCCGTTTAAACCCTAAAAACCCTTCCACAATACTTTTCGTACCAAACAACATAGGATGCCATGTAATGGCCAAAAACGGGCGTTGATCTACAGGAAATGGTTGAATTTCTAGTTGACATATGGGAGCATGAAGGGCTGTATGATTAAGATCAAATCATCGCCAACGAGTTCTCTGATTTTTATCGTAAGTTTACAATTTCGTTTGTTCGAAATCTTGATGTGTATAGCTGACTATATCTATGCAAATTATACCCCCAATTTACTACATTAATGTTCTATCTTTGTTGTACAAAAATCTTGAACTGTACCATTATTCATTCTTATCCAAGAAACTGAAAATAGAGAGAAATGTTTTAACTTGTGGACTTTTAATACTCGAAATGCAGATTAAATACGTATTGAATTTATGCTGTATATGTTTGTATTAAAGGGTAAGGAATGATAATGAAAAATATGGTTTGGTTTGATATTAGGGTTGGGTTCACGTCAGACCCGCCTGTTTCCGTGAGACCACCTTTTTACTCTTGAAACTTCACAGCAAAAACACTGAGAAGGTAAAAAAAATCTGGACCTTCACAGCAAAAACACTGTGAAGGTTTATTTTTTTTACCTTCACAGTGTTTTTGCTGTGAAGTTTCAAGTGTAAAAATGTGGTCTCACGGAAACATGTTGGTCTCACGTGATCCCAAGTCTTGATATTATATAATTGGCCTATTATCATAATCCCATTAATTTTCATATCGGACCAATTTCTTTTCCTATTCGTCGCTACATCTCATGATGTTGAATGGAACATCTTTTGTATTTTCAAGTTGGATGAAACATATTTATATTAAAAATATTATTTAAGATAATTTTCCATTGATTATAGACATCATCAATTTCCTATTACAATTTTTTAACATTCCCACTTTCATTCCTATTCCTTATAATGTATTTTGCTCTTTCTAATTCATCACAAAATAGGGGTTTTATTGCGCTCTTGTTTGGATGTGTGTTTTTTAGAATGATTATTTTGGCCTTTGAAGATTAGAATTAAATAATAAGTTGTAACAAAATAATTATAGCATGGTGCAACTAAGGTGATTTACATTTACTCTTAAGTTGCATCAAGTTAATGGATGAGTTGTTGATTAATCTCGATTGATTTTGATGGGTTCTTGTTTCGTCTTGATAAAAAAGCTGAAAGTGGTAGGCTATGGTTTTACACACACAAACAGATAGGTTCTCAATAAAAATGAAGATGGTAGGTTATGGTTTTACACACATAAACACACACCAAGTCAATGAATGGATTCTCGATCGGTCTTCATAAGTTCTTGATCTGTTTTGATGTGTGGTGGGTTACGGTGATGAAAAACTCAGGTTATGTACTTATAACGTTGAAGAAAGGGTTGAAGAAGGTGATGTTGAGTTACAGACTTACGTTGTCGAGTTGTTTTACACATTTGAACGTACATTAATATTTTCGTAAGAAATATTACACACACACACACACACATATATATATATATATATATAGCATTTCATGTATAAAGCACTGTTATAACGGGAAAAAACTATATCAAGATGGATGTTGTAATATCCTCACATTGGTTGGGAAGGAGAACAAAAGTTGTCTTATAAGGAAATTGGATACCTACTCTACCAGACGTGTTTTTAAAACCGTGAGTCTAGGTGTGTAGACAAAACGGACAGTATCTGGTACGATTGGCCTATGATGTTACATATGTCATATCGAAAAGAATAAATTTCTCTTTTTTTATGTAATTTGTTTGATTACAATATTATTAGTTTCTAAGATCATGCGAAGAAGAAGGTAAAAGTTTTTAATTAAAAAATAAAAGAAAATTTTATATAGGTAAACGTGATCATGATTGAATTCGACTTATTATTATTATTATTATTATTATCATCATAATCACCTTAATTAATAATTTTAATCAAAAAATCTATTTAGTGTAAGTTGTTCGATCAAATAGAGATGGAAGAAAACCTCAAAAAAAAAACTGAAACACCATAGGAGCTCTCTATCTGAACGGTGTGCACAAATGCATATTGTTAATTTGTAACATGCATAAATGCATATGCACTTGTATATACCATGCACTTGTTTCCACAATGTGATAATAACATTCACACTATCCAGGGGCGGAACACAAGTATTTCAACCACAGGGGCCAAATTTGATATCTTATTTCTTTTTTAGAAATACAAAAAATATAGTATCCAATATAACAAAGCATAGCAAAACCCAAAAAACTAGACGTTTAATACGAAAATGTCAAACATTACCCATCAAAGTGGACCTCGTCAATCTTTCACGACCTTGAATTCTTTTATAAATTCCTCCAAATTAATATTTTGGGCAACTTCCTTTGCGATAAACAAAACCAACGAGTTGTTTATAGAAACTCATATTCCATTATATTATGTAGCCTAGTTTTGTTGTTGCAGTAGAAACTGCGATTTTTCTAAATGCATACACTTCAAACCAAACAATCAAACATTAGTCAGTCTTAGCTCACAACTAAACAAAAGACTTTTGCCTACAAATTTTTTCCTGGGAAATCCGTTACTAAAGAGTGATTCCTCACAAAACCGTCATAAGAGTAGAGGGGTATATTGTTGGAGGTAATTCAAATCAGTGACATATTACCTAGGGATTTTCTAGGTGATCCATTGGTATTTTGCAAAAAAACATCGGATTTTACCGAACAATTGGTATATTTTAGGTGATCCGTGGGTAATCACCAACGGAAATTTCTCTGGGTAGTTTTTGTGGATAAAAGTCATTTGTTTTGAAGTGGCTATTATGTTGTATCTAAGCGTCATAACATAATACTTTATAGAATGTAGGTTTATAGGACCAAACTATAAATCGTTCTATCTAAAAGTGTTACAATTAGGGGTGAGCATAACCAGGTACCCGGTAATTTTTCATGGAACCGGACCCGGACCCGGAACCGGCGGTTCATGAAAATCTGGAACTGGAACCGGAACCAATGGGAACCGGTTCCGGTACCGGGTACCCGGTTTCAACTTTTTTTTTCATTTTTTACCTTATATACAATAAAGTATAACAATAAACTACAAAATACCGACTTAAAGTAATAAACACTACAAATGATCAAAACTAATTCGATAAAAACTAATTATTACATAAACAAACTAGAAAGTTTGAGTGTTTATTTATTATTTATAAATATATAAAATATTTATTATTTAAAAGTGGCGGGTAGCGGGTACCCGGCGGGTAATGATTCCAAAAAAATGAGAACCGGAACCAGTCCTGATCGGTTCCGTATTTTAGGAACCGGAACCGGAACCAATCACATCGGTTCCGGTTCCGGAACCGGCAGTTCTTAAGCGGTTCCGGTTCCAAAGGTGGGTACCCGGTTCCGATGCTCACCCCTAGTTACAATAGTATTATAGGACACTTTTAGACGTTTTAAATTAAAGTGTTATATTAGCTATTTTATAGGACAATTTCTAAAAGTGTTTTATTAGCTATTTTATAGTACATTTTTAAGAAATGTTCTATTACCTATTTTATAGTACATTTTTAATAAATGTCTTATAAACCCATCTTTTTATATGACGCGTTTTCAAATGATATTTTGTAAAATAGTTAATACGACATTTTATTTTAAAAGTGTTCTAAAAAACTTGTAAAAACGTTAAAAGCATCCAATAAACCTATTGTAACACTTTTAGATATAACTTTTTTTGGATTTGTGCTATAAACTTAAATTCTAAAAAATACTTTTTAAAACACTTCTATATTTTAGACGTCCTATAAAATCAATTATATTATAATGTGCCTTTTAGATTACAATTTTAGATTTATTTCAAGCTTAAAATTAAAAGGTGGATTTCCTTGAAAAAAAAAGAATTAAAACTTGGGCTCATTAAAAAAAATTAGAATTTGGACCGGATTAGTTGGATAACAATAAATAGAGGAGCTTGGACTTTGAGAAAGCTCAGTAGGCCATCCACCTCTGACACTATTTATCTATACTATATTAAAAAGAAGGAGTTTTAGTTATTCTTGAATTTTTAAGAGGTACATTTTATTATGCTAAGTGTACAAGGTTGTATAGCATCGCAAGATCTTCCATGCATGTAAATTAAACCATTTTAATTTATAAATTACAACTTATACTCTTATAGTTAGTTATTAATTTAAATTATATTCCTTACTTTTTCATTTGAGTAACTATGATTTTCGTCCCTATGGTTTACCATTTATAACGATTTTGGTCCCTGTGGTTTACAAGCTGTTTTTTTGGTCCCCGTGGTTTCATTTTGTTTCCATTTTCGTCTTTACATCTAACAACGTTAACGGAGCTGTTAAAAAAGTTTTGAAAATTTACATATTAAGTCCTTGTGTTATATAAAGTTTAAATATTTAATCCTAAATTTCATTTATTATATTACTAACTATTAATTTGATTACTAACTATTAATTTGGTACTTATATATATAATTATTTTTTTCTTTTTTATTATATTTTAATACTATATATATACATATCATTATAACACTATATATATTATTCTTTCTTTTTATATATTTTAATTAAAAAAAATTCTTTATATACTTATAATTACTAAAAATAAATAACGTTTTTAATATTTTTAATTAATAACTTTTTTTATTATTTGATCGAAGTTTTATTTATTTATTTAAAATCGGCTGGTATTTTTATTAAACTTCTTTTAAAAACAGATTGGTTTAAAATGGGAAAAAAAAATTATGAATCATTAAAATTAGTGATAAATAAGGGATATCTTTTTTAAAGTTTTATATTTATTTTAAATTATCGTTTGAAAAAGTGCATTTAATAAAAACAACTGATTGGGTATAAATAAAACTATTTTTTTCTCGAATTCTATTTAAAACTTTTTCAAATGATAAATTAAAATAAATATAAAACTTTGAAAAAAAAATATCACTTATTTAACAATAATTTTAATGATTCTCAATTTTTTCTCATTTTAAACCAATCAGTTTTCTAAAAAAATTTAATAAAAAACTCAACCGCTTTTAAATAAATAATAAAACTTTGATTAAATAATAAAAAAGTTATTAACTAAAATATTAAAAAAGTTATTTATTTTTAGTAATTATAGGTATATAAAAAAAGTATCAAAATATATATAAAAAATAACATATATATAGTATTAAATTATATTAAAGAAGAAAAAACAAAAATGATATAATATTATATATATATAAGTGCCAAATTATAGTCAGTAAAATAATTAATGAATGAAATTTAGGATTAAATATTTAAAATTTATATAACACAAGGACTAAATATGTAAATTTTTAAAACTTTTTTAACAGCTTCGTTAACTCTGTTAGATGTAAGGACCAAAATGGAAGCAAAATGAAACCACAGGGACCAAAAAAGCAGTTTTTAAACCACATGGACCAAAATCATTATAAATGGTAAACCACAGGGATGAAAATCGTAGTTTACTCTTTTCATTTTTTATCTTACATAACATAGTAAATCGTATATGAATTAAAACACACTTAAAAAAATACATTTATTTGTTTACAAATTATACCATTAGAATCTTGTCGTCAATACCTTCAAAATGAGTCTAATATTGATTTTATTTAATTTAATCATACTATTAAATATTACGAATACATATGAATTAATTTGTTTAATATTTTTTATGTTTTCATTTTTCAGTTTATACTTTTATTTTATTTAAAGTACATAATTATGGACTAACTAAAATATATTAAAATAGGTTTTTTGTTACAAGTGGATAAGTATAAAGAGAAATCTACCTCTTAAGCTTAGCTTTTGGTGTTTGCTTTTAATTCATTTATATTTTTTTTCTATGTACATGTATAACCTCATGTCATCTATGCATGACAGATAATAAAACAATATATGAAACATGAATGCTATTTTGAGTTCCCGACTTTAAAATAGAGACTCTTTGCGCAACATCGTGCACAGGTACATGACTAACAGGATGTTGTGCTATTTATCTTTTATCCTCAATCAAATGGTTTATGTTGCCATGTAATGGTATGTAATAACCCGGATCCTTGTTAGTATTTTAATGTTTAGAAGTTGTGTGGTTGGGACCTAACCTTCCAAACTTCGGGGACTAGTAGTGTAAAAGTATAAAAGTAGGTATAAAAGGAGGAAAACCCTCATTTCTTGGACATTACGACTGAAATTAAGTGTGTGTTCTTGGTGCGATTTTGGAGAAGAAAGAAGAAAAGGGAAGGATTTTAAGAAGGAGAAAGAATCAATCAACCATCTGAGGTATAAATACTCATCTTCTTCATCTCTATTACTTGATTGAGTCTAATAGATGATTAAGGGTTGGGGTTTTATGATTTAGTTGTTGTTGGTTTGATTAAGTCTTCAAATCAGTATTTAATGGGTTAATAGAGTTGGTTTTGAAGCATTCTCTAAGTATTGGGATTCATATCCCAACCTAAGGGATTGAAATCAACGGAAATCACCATGGATGACCTTGAGTTCATCTATGGAGATGATAAACCATGAAATCAATGGATGAAATGGATTAGATGGTTTTATTGTTGTTGGGTTTGGTTTTGGTACAAGTTTGCACAAGTTTTATGTCTGTTTGATGGCTGAAATTGGTTAGAAATGGTGTTTTGGGGTTCCTTGGTTCGAGCAGTTTTGTGCAGGTCGAACAGTGAGTTACGCGGCCTCAAGCTGCGCAACTCACTGTTTCAGCATTTCGGAGTTTTTGCTTAAAGAGTAATTAAGTGGGTTAAGTGGTGTCCTAGCCTAAGGGGTTTATAGGTAGGATGTGTGGATGTATAATTGGGTCATTAACTTGTAGTTAATTGATCTAAATCAGGTGTTCGGTTGGTGTGTACGTAGTTGGGAGAGTGTAAGCGACTTGGCAATCTAGGTGAGTTCCCTCTGCTAATCTTTTAAATTGAAAGTTTTACATTGAAACATTTAATTCATTCATATTGGACGGTGTGTGTCCTTCTTAATGATCACGGTGTGTGTGATAACGTTAATCACGGTGTGTGTGACATTAACATTCACCGTTGCAACAGGTTCATAAGTGTGTGGTTAAGTGTGAGTTAATATTCATGACTAACCTCTTATAAATGTCATGCATGTATTAACTGTTGTTTATGGGAATTCACTAGACCTCTCGGTCTAACCCTCTATTTTATAAAACTGAAAACCCTTTCAGGGAAGCACATGATCGAGTGTTCGGACAAGGGAAAGGGTAAGCTGTGAGCTCGAGGAGCTAGGAGTAAGGCGTAACTTGTATAGTTAGTCGCCTAGTTTAGATTCACATGTAATAAATCTCAGTAGCTTAGTTTTAATTCCGCTGCAAACTATGAGCTCAAGTTTACATTTGGAACCATTTGGATTGTGTTTTTGCTACTTTTAGAGCATTGGCACGTTTATCTTTAATGTTAGAATCGTGGTTGTTACATGGCAGCTTCAAATTTTGGATTTGAATTTTTCGTAAGAGATGGAAATATTGTGGCACATCTCATAATGGAACTTATTGAAATTCTTATGGGTTAGAATATTATGTGTTGCTTCAAGTTCTTAGTTTTTACCATATTGTTTGAAAAATCTATGGCTTTGCTTTCGATTAAGTATGATCATATATAGATTAGTGTTTAGTTGGTTGTGAAGTTATTTTCTCTTTTTGCAACTTGAAGAGCTTAAGTTATTTCGTTCATTACATCTACTAATAGTTATTGGTTACAATATTAAGGCTACACGTTTGAATCTTTGAGGATTGTAAAGAATCTTTTTTTTATCGGATGATCAGTTCCAACTGGAATTACCAATTACGATTTTGGCAAGCCCATAGACTTCTTTGAAAAATAATCTTGTTTAAAAGGGTAATACTATATTTATTTACTTATTATGTTTTCAAGGTGATGGTTCACCATCCGTTGTTAGTTATGATTCTCGATGTAATTCGTCTTCTACTTTCCTGATCGGTTTCAAAATATTCATCTCCATCTTTTGTACTATTATGAGCTGCTTTGTCTTTCAACTCTTTTTAGTGTCAAATGAATATGGATTAAAAACATGACAATTTTCTATTTGGATAATGCATGATTCACATATATGTGCACTAAGCTATTCAAGAACCATGTCTTCATGCAATTATTATTGAGAGAAACATAGAATACTAACTTAACATGAAACTTGGTTGCTATTTCGATTTTTTGACTTTAACATGAAACTTGGCCGCAACGCGCATGAGCAGCTTACTGATATATACCCTTTGTTGGTGTGCATAATGTGATACCTCTAGTTCACAGTGTGATAGTATCACAATGTGTAGATATACTACCTAACAGTATAAATCTTGTTGTTTTAGTGTACTCATATTGTGATTTCCATATGTTCATTATTTGGAAGTTATTGTTTTAATGTGTTCATATTATGATTTCAGTATGTTCATTATTTAAATCTTATTGTTTTAGTTTGTTCACGTTGTGCATATAACTTGATAGTTAGAGTGATGGTTTGGATGAAAAAGAGAGAGACGGGGCATGTGAGGGAAAAATGGACAGTTACAATATAGAGGGACAGAGAGTGACATATTTATAACAATAATTGACTTTTCTAAAAAATGTTCTCATGAGTAGTCATTAATTATGAAATTACTAAATTAACCTTTTATGTTTGATTAATAAATCAAATCAAATTAAGACAAATGAATGGATTAGAATAAAACTCTGAGATCTTATAATTGTTAAAAAAATTAAATCATTAAGGTTTAAGAGCATCTTCAATAGTTTCTCAATAATATAAAACTAAAAGTAAAAATCTCTAAAATGAATTGCAATCAACTCCAACAGATTCTCTATTTTAGAGATTTTATCATTGATTATATTATTTAAATATTTTATAATTTTAGGATCACAATACACTTTAGAGAAAAATATAAATAAAGTGATATTTATTTAATTATAATTGGTGGGATGAATAAAAAATTCATTTCTCTCTCCTCTATTTGGAGATTTAGAGAAATCTCTATATATGAAGATTTTTCCATGAATCTCTATTTTAGAGAATGAGATAGAGAAACTCTTGGAGAAGTTTAGAGAACAAAAATGTGATTTTCTCTATTTTAAATATGTTGTTGGAGATGCTCTAATACATATACATACATTTCCAACATACCCGTTTAAAAACTTACATGTATCAGATTTTGATGTTTAAAGTTTACATGAAACAAATACAAGTTTTCGAGTTCTTCTTTTAAAAACTTAAAACCCATATATGAAACTATGATATTTTTCCCTTAATCTTATTAATACTTTTTGCTATTTTTTATTTTAAAAACATAATAATATCAAAATTATGATAAGGATGCACTACCTAATCTATATTACTACCAAAATCCATCATAAATATTTAGCAAACTTTTGGTGAACAAAATCATATTGTGGGTCATCAATGCTTCAAAAAAGGTCATAACATTTATATTCAATAATGTTATAATAATTATTTATTTTACAGCTTAACACCAATTTTTTTTATATAACATATAATATTTTTTTGCATGATTACTGAATATTTATCATAGAATTATATTGGCTTTAAATTGAAAGTATAAACAATAACACTAATTCGGGAAAAAAAAATACTCGGATCATATGTATTGTGATGTATGGAGAAACCACCAAAAAAAATATTATAAGCTACTCCATTAAGCAAAAGAAGAATTCATATATTTTTGTTTCATATATATAAACTTTGTTTTACATTTTTTAAAATTGAAAATATTTTGACTTGTGAAGGAGGAAAAATACAAATTAAATCGAAAATAACTTTTGTTTTATAGTTAAAAGCATCATTGAACTATTATTAGTTTTGGTATCCCATTCCCTAATAGTATTATCTTTACCTTACTATTCTGATTGAATTATAAAATAAAGAATTCCATCATCTTATATGTAATAAACGATGCACATGTGCAGCTAACACAAGTGTGTGTGTTGTACACGAGTAGTAATTAGTAAACTGCTTGAAATGCTAATAAATTAAAATGTCAATTGGGTGATTAACAAAGTAGGGAAATACCTAAAATCATATGGAATTTTATACTATAAAAATCGCTTGAAATGCTAAGAGATGATATTAACATTTTTATATTATTATGAACTGTATTTGACATAAAAAATGCACCTAAATAATTTTACTGAGTCACTTGACTAAATTAGTTTCCTTTATTAATTCTCAACATATTTCAGTAAGAAATTAGTTGAAGTTAATAATGACTCTAGTGTTGGTAACTAAACCATACATGTACATATAGAGTTTTGTTTCCTTGTGGGCAAAATTGTATAAAATGAAACATAACTTCATTTGATTTTACTTTGGAAAATATACTATGAAAAATATATTTTAAGATCTATGGCTTGAAAATCCTTATATTTAAAGGTTTATAGTTTAAACTGTATACATTTTAAGGATGTATTTTCAAAAGCATATCAAGTTTCACATTAATACATCAAAATTGAGGGTACTCAAATAAATATTTTTAAACTATAAATCATTAAATGAAACTTATACAAAACGATTCCTCAAAATAAAGGTGGTACTAAATTATGTTTCTTTGTGATTTTGTCATTTCTACTGCAACAAAATTAAGTATATTGGAGCAATAAAAGTCTCTCAATAAACTATTTTATAGAACGGAATAATAGAACATCTTATCTAAAAATGTTGCAATAAGTTTATAGAACACGTTGGACATCTTGACAATTTTAGGACATTTTTAAAATAAAGCGTTATATTAGCTATTGTATATCACATAGTTTTAAAAATGTCTTATGAAAACAAGTGTTCTATATAAATATGTGTTTATAGGACATTTCTCAAAAGTGTCCAAATATAAAACAACTCCCGGTTCAACCTCCTCCCTCGGGCTAGGCTCAGCTCCTTAATGAGCCTAAAAAAATGCCCTTTACATTGGTTTCCTTGGAAAGCGGGTTCTATGTGGAGCCAGTTAGTATTGTCAGTAATCAACTTTTAGTCTAAATATGATGTTTTATTTTAAAAACATCCTTAAAAACATGTTAAGACGTTCAAAACGTTCTATGATCTTATTACAAAATTTTTAGATAAGATATATTATTGTTGACGTCTTGTAATTCTTATTTTATTATAGTACTTTTGTTCTTTACTATGGTCACTCTCTAAGTGGCACTATAAATTCGTAATATATTTAAATTTTAAGATAAATAAAGTAGAATAATAATTAATAAATACAAAATGCATATATGGATTAAAACAATACAGGATGCAAAGCAAGTTGATAAGACTACAATGAATCTACCCTAAAACCAAAATCCTAAAATTCCAACAAACCCTTTTGACTATTATAATTCATTCCCCATTATTTATTGTTTCAAATTTAGCCTCCCAAAAAAGGAAGTTGCAATTTATTTAATTAAATTACTTTTTTATTTTTTTTCCTAATTTAAAATTAAGACACTAATCAACTTGTAATTATAAAATTAATCCTTTTTAGCTGTTTTTTGTCCGTCAGGTTTTCCGTACATATAGTGGCAATCGAAACTTTGCTGGTTTTAAAGCCCCGATCATTAATTAATCATTTTCTTAAAATTGTACAAAAAATTAATAGTTTAATACTTGTTGCATGTACATACATGTTAAATACTTGATGTACAATTTGATCTGACACTATATTCAAGTTAAAAGTCGGTTTTGAATGATTATCTATTAAGGTTTTTATAGTTTTAAGCAACACATTTTTAAATTAAATGTCGGTTTTTAATATGATTATACATTGAAATAATTTTTTTAATTGTTGTTGGCAATCAAATAGGATTAAAACTTGGTTTTAAAAGTATATTTTCACGATAAATGGGATAAACTTATTTTTTGTTATTTTCTTTGTTATGGTTATTTTTAATGGAAATTCAAGAAATGAGATTGCCAAATATTTGGATGAGAAGTATTTGGTGATGCTGGGGATAGCTTAACATGATTAATTGATCAAAATCCCCTATTATTGAGATATGGTATGATGATCGAAGAAATAAAAGTATTGAAGTATTTGGAGTGGGCGAAATAGAGATTCGACATTTCACTTTCCATTTTAGTAGAGGAACTCAACACGTAGCACTGTAGAAGTGAAATAAATTAGAGTAGAAACATGCATATTTGCAATCATCTGGCTACAATCGTTATCTGTAACTTCACTTACATGAAATCCTAGAAAAATGAAAACAAAATCTAGTTAATAGAGACGATCAAATTGAATGTGAAGGGTATATGATCGTCGACTTCAACGGGGATGAACAGGGGATCGATTTCTTGCTTTCAGTAAAGGCAGAAAGGCTTGAAGACGACTATTGGCTATAGTTTGATAGAACTAGTAGTTTGAAGATTAGTTCTTCGATTTCTTGCTATCAGTAAACCTTCGATCAGTTCATCTTGTAACAGGGGTGATCGATTTGTTTATGATTGAATGGGAAAGGTATATGATAACAAAGAATCGCCTGCTTGTACCATTCTTGCTGCCCACACCTCTATCATGAAAGCTTCTTGCGAGTTTCTGACTGGTTGATCGTTAACTCGGGCAACATTAACAACAATGCTAAAATTGTCAACGATACTTCCAATGTCGTTATCAACTCTCTGCTGCAATGATTTCTACTTTTGAGCATCAACAACACTTGCTGCAGATATGCCCCACTTGTGCCTCCACTTGTGCCTCCACCTGTCCTTCCCTTGTTAACTCTAAAATTCAATTTTCTGAAAGCTCAATATTTGTAGATGACAACAAACAGACTATCATAGATTTGAGAGAAGTAGAGGGGATCAAGATAATACGAGGATGATTCAAGACTTAAGCAGAAGTCTAAATCGGTTGCCAGAGATTTGGAGTTTGAGAGGAGAGGACAACGATAGATCAAGAAGAGACTTCTTTGAGACAAAGACAGGAGTTCTATTTCTACTTCGTGATACCCAGTAACTTCAATAAGGACGATCAGGGGTGTCGATTATACACAAAATTGGGTTTATCAAATGAGTTTAATGGGCATAGGTAGGGGGATTTAAATGGACAAAAATGCTCATGTCACTAACTGAGAAAATTAACAGAGTTAGCGAAAAGGGACCACTTTAAGAACAAAACAAGAACCTTGAGGATGATTTTTAGAGTTATCAAAGTTTAGGTTCCGTTTTCAAAGATTTCAGTAAATCATAGGAACCAAAATTAGAGTTTACTCTTATTTATATTTACTTATTTTTATTTACTTTAACAAATTAAATATATTTGAAAATGATTAAAGCTATTTTTTGACTTCAAAGTTTTCATTTTCGAAATACATTGACTTTAAAAATGTGACACATACCTTTGGTTTGCTACATTCCATGCATCCCAATTGTCAATCAAAGCAACCCATCAATATCCTCTGACATTATTTATTTTCATACAAAAAAAATATTACAACTATTTATTTAATTAATTGTGAAGCATGTATCTGGACAGCCAATTGAAATGACGTGTACTTTAGCAGTAAATCTTCTAAATTTTAATTATAAGTGTTCTGTTGTAGTTGTTGGGGTCCTCATGATACATTTTATTTATAATTATAACCTAAGAGCTATACAAAAAGGAAAAAATTAAAGATTTTTATAAAATCTTTTAATGTAATAACTATACTATTTTGTATGCTAAAATAAAAAAAATAGGAAAAAGAAGATAGAAATCTTTAAATTTGAAGAAATCTCTAAATCTACTTTTTAAGAAATAGAAATATTATTTTAATCATTCTACCCAATAGGAGACATTGAAATAAAATGTATAGAAAAGATAAATTAATATTTTATTAATATATTGATTATTTAATAACATAATAAATAATACAATTTCTTAAATAACATAACACTTGAAGTTATGAGTAATTTTGTTTAGAAATTTTGACTTTTCTGAATTTATTTTAGAGAAAATATAGTATAGCTCTTGAAGATGCTTTAAAAACCGATTTTTCATGGTCATAATTTACTATGAAATATTTCTACTAGACTAATTTTGGTTAAAGGTTAATGCTCCTCTCTTAATAAAAATACGGTTAAAAAGAGGTCACGTAAATTTTCAATGGGAGTATCATTTTATTTACGAATGTTATACAAATTACATAAAATGACTAAGCGTCTGTTTGTTGGTACCTTAATAGGTTTAATATGACTCATAACTTATTCGGTCAATCATATATGATTGTTTTGTAATGATTTAACGATTAGAAAGTGGATTATTCAATAAGCTGGAGGTTTATGTAGAAAGTCGAGTTTTTTTCAAAGTTATATGTCCCAATTAAAAAACTTGTTCCTACTATCTATGAAAAACTCTCCCATACAAAAACTTTCTTAACATATATAAACAGATCAATCTATACAGGACATAATAAAAAACCAACCGTACAACTTAAATTTCGTTAATTTATATTTTATCTTCTTTTTCTTTAAAGAAACTATATTTTATCTTTCTTTTTCTTTAAAGGAATTATATTTTATCTTTTTACTAAAAATAAAAAAATATTAATTTGGATGAAAATTTTTGAGTTGAAAAGGAAAAGGGTGATGGAGCATGACATTGACTAGAAAGGGGAGAGAGGGGGAATGAATTCGTAAAATGACGGTGTTCTTGTTTAAAATGTATTTATTTGTAGATGCTTAATAAAATAAATATACTGTAATTTATGATAAGAGTGATATAAAGTAATTCAATCATTAAGATAATTAATGTTATTTTTTGAAATAAAGTAAAAAAGATAAATTAGTAATATGATATTTTCGGTTTATATTTAATTAAATTATTTGAGAACTCTATCCTCTCCATTTTTAATTAGGCATGAGAATGGAGAAGGAACCTAAGATGGATCTAGAAATTATATGGATGGAGTCGGAAGTAATTTATGTATTTATTTAAGGTGATACGTCATAGATTTTTTTTATTTCAGATGAATCCTAAGAAAGATCATTCAAATAAGCTTTTTAGACATCAAATGAGTAGCACTAATTGAAGAACATTACGAGAATGATAACCACCACTACTGATTCCGGATATTCGTATTTTAAAAACATCATTTTTGTAACGAAATAATAAAAACACTTAACAAAAATATAATAATCAGACGTCAACTAACAGATGCTAACCCTAACAATTAACAATTGGGAATCGACTAATAGTAAACTCTAACCCTAACAATTAAAAACAAATAGCAATTAGACATCAACTAGTACAGTCGGGTTTTACGAGAATGATACTTAATTAAGAAAATAAGAGAATGACTTAATCACATGTGATTTTGTACCAACATCACGTACAAAATCACATGTGATTCACGCAACCTTGACACACATCAATAGGGTCGCCCGCATACTTTTTTGGCCATTAATGTAAAATCATATGTGATTTTTTACCTAATTTGTTCATTCTCGTATTTTTTTTAAATATGTATTATTCTCGTATGAACCTGTTTCTCAACTACTAAACCCTAACAATTAATAATTAAGAAAAAACTAACAATTATATGTCAGATAACAAACCATAACCGTATCAATTAATGTAAAAGCAAATTATATAAAAATGACTTTTTTTAAAAGGTTAAATTTTTTTATCAGGACAAACTTTATTGTTGTTAGGGGTTGAAACAATATAGGGACGGGTTCAAACGCGAACTCAAATTGTTGTTAGGGGTTGAAACAATATAGAGACGTATCGTGCTCTCATTCGTCCTCACGTTCACAACCAAATTTGAGTTCGCGCTTGAACTCCCCCCCCCCCCTCTCTCTCTCTCTCTATATATATATATATAGGAAAGTTCAAATAAGAGTGCGACACATGTATGAATATACATTATTCAGACTGAATATACAAAGAAATGTTCAGACAGAATAAGCATTATTCAGACTGAATAAATACTATATTCAGTCTGAATATTTTTTTAACGGGACAAGTGTAGCACTCTCATTTGTTATCACGTTCACAACCAAATTTGAGTTCTTATTTGAACCCTCCCCAGATATATATATATATATATATATATATATAGGCGGGTTCATGCGAGGACGATACCAATTTACGAGAATGCGAGGACAATCCTCAGCCAATCATTTTGTACATGAAATTTTTTTCATGTACAAAATCATATGTGATTTTGTACTAGCATCAAAAATGACATGCACGACTTTTGTCGCGGGAAAAGTCTTGGCTAATCATATATGATTTTGTATGTGAATCATATGTGATTTTGTAAATGAATTATATGTGATTTTGTACATGAAAGATTTCATGTACAAAATGATTGGCTGAGAATTGTCCTTCCATTCTCGTAAATTGTTACCGTCCTCGCATGAACCTCTTTATATATATATATATATATATGTATATATATATATATAGAGAGAGAGAGAGATAGAGAGAGAGAGAGAGAGGGGGGGGCGTTCAAATGAGAACTTTTGATTTTTAAAGAAACAAAGCGACACTTGTGGACCACATATGATGTGGGTCCCACATAATATTAAATCATTTCTGACTTAATAGGATTTAATATTATGTGGGACTTACATCATATGTGGTCCACAAATTGTTCATTTGTTTCTTTAAAGATGTGTGATTCTCGTATGATCCCTCCCCTATATATATATAAATATATAGGAAAGATTTCAAATACAAACCACGTCAATTCGTACAAACCGTGTGTTTCATTGTTTTTTTGAATAATTTTTTTTCATGAAAGTGTTTAATATGATGAATTTGTTTCATATAATTCTTTTCTTCATGAAATTATTTTTCTTTCTACATGAAAATGAATTGATTCATGAAACTCTTAATTTGATGAATCTTGTTTCACATATTTTTGATTCACCAACCTTCATGTATTTTTGATGAAATTTTTTCATATATTATTGACTAATCAACCCTAATAATTAAGAAAAAGTGAAAAAATTAAAAAAAAATATTGGTTGCATGCGGTTTGTACGGTTTGTACGAATTGACGTGGTTTGTAACTGAAATCAACTCTATATATTAGGGGTGAGCATTTGGCCCGAACCGGACCGCACCGACACCGAACCGGTTTGGAACCGGAACCGGAAATAAGAGATTGTTAGGACCGAAAACCGGACCGTATAGGCAATACCGATGCCGGTTCGGTGCCGGTCCTGGTCCCGGTTTTCTGGTCAAAAACCCAGTTGGAACCGATTGTTAATACATTTGCTTTTCTTGAATTTAGTATTTTTTTAATCAATAGCATCGCTATATAATTCATGCAATCCCTTTTATTGTTTGACAACTTTTTTAACATTAATATATAGCGTCACTTTTAAACAAAATTTATGTTAATCCATGGTATTACTGTGCATTAATCCGTGAACACTTTTAATTAATGGCATCACCGTGTAGTAATCCCAAAATATTCATAGTTTAATAACAAATCAATCAACAAAAATCATACTATAATTTTCCATTATCTTCTTCCCCCATTGCTTTGTCATTTACTCTGTTTAAAGTTTGTGAAATCTCTATATAAACACAAAGCCGAAAAGATTGTTCATATTTAATAAAAAGTAATACCCGTTTAAAAAAACAAAAACGGAAAACAAAATATACCCAAAGTTATTCATCGTCCTTCAATATATCATAGTTGTCGTATATTGTTGACTTTCTAAAGTTTCTAACCCAATCTTGGGTGCACAACAAAGCTTCAACTATCAACATTGACAAACTAGCTCGATACTCATTTAAAACTCTACCACTAGTGCTAAACGCGGACTCGGACGCCATGGTTGAAATTTGTATTGCCAATATGTTTAACAACAAAAGATATAAATTATAATGACATTAATTTACAAACAAATTATAAACGACTAAAAAAAGAAGTAGTAATTACCTTAAATTATAACGAAATTAATTGGTCACTTAAACTTTCGGGTCGGTCCCGGTTAATTACCCGAAAAACCGGCACCGAAACCGGTTTGGAACTGGAACCGAAAATGGAGGATTTGGAGAACCGAAAACCGGACCGATTGAGCAATACCGGTGCCGGTCCCGGTCCCGGTTCCGGTTCGGACCGGTTCTTATGGGTCAATTGCTCACCCCTACTATATATATATATATATATATATATAAATATAAAACTTCAAGTTGACGTTAATTCCCATACTATTATGTGGGTGGTGATTGGTACCATTTCACAAGTTCAAGTTGCGAATAAAAGAGACATGTTAATGGGAGGTTATCATTTATGCACAAGTGTTGTCCTTCAACTTGCTTCACCAATATTTTAAAATTCATTTGTTATGTTACTCCAAGTGGGTATTAACAAAATTTGAAAAAAAAATTATATATATATAACGTATTTTTTAGTACAATAAAATTATAGAGTTAAATTCAAATTTGGTCCCTGTGGTTTACAAATTATAACGGATAAGGTCTCTCAATGATTTTTTTAACGAATAACGTCCCTGTGGTTTCCATTTTATAACACATAAGGTCCCTCCATCTAATTTTTCTGTTAAATATAACATTTTTAACATATTCTCTTTATTTTTCATTTTTCAAACCACATGGACCAAATCTGTAATTTACTCTAAACTATATACATATATTTTTATTTTATGTATTGTATAATTATATTTTTATTTCATTAATTATATAAATTTTCTATTTTATTAATTATATAATTTTTATATTTTATAAATTATATTACATTTATATTTTATAAATTATTTTTATTTTGTATATTCATATAATATATTACATTTATATTTTATAAAATGTTAATAATTTAATAAAATATATGAAAGGTCCAATTTATGTTATAAACATTAAATCATGTCAATATACAAATTGCATGCATGGAATATTTAAATACATAAAATATATAAAAATATAAAATATAAATATAATTTTTTATAAAATATAGATGTAATATAATTTTAAATATACAAATAATTAGTAATTCATAGATATACATATATGAAGTGAATAGAGATGGTAACGAACGTTAGACGGTAGATTTTCAGGAGAATCATCTTGATGACATCGATGTTGTACGTGATTGAATTTAATTTTTGTATTATATTTACTGTATATATTTATATCTATAGATTAATAATTTTTTGTATATTTAAGATTATATTATATCATAGATCTCAGTTCATTTACAAACTGGATAAAGCATACAAACTCACAAACCAATATAAAAATAATTTTTTTCATTATTTTTTCCCATCAATTGCTATGATTTAAGATGTTATTATACATATGTTTGTTTCACCTTATGAAAAAGTTACATGTGAAAAATGCATGTAAAACTTTTACATTATTAAACAAATATATGATAAACTTTTAACTTATGAAAATAAATACATGTGAAACTTTACATTATGAAACAAACATATGTGTAATAACATCTTAAATCATAACATATGATGAAAAAAAAATTATTTTTACACTGCCTTGTACGAGTTTGTACTGTTCATCCAGTTTGTAAATGAACCAACATCTTATATTATATTTATATTTTATAGAGTTTGCTTTGTATTTGTATTTATATTTTATATTTTATATTTGTATTTATTTTATTTATTTGAATCTTCCATATATGTATATAATTTGTATAATGAACTGATTTAGTGTTTTTAACATAAAATGAATATTCGATACATTTTATAAAATCATTTATATTTTATATATAAAAATAAATACAACATAAATTTTATAAAAGATAAATATAATATATCATAAATATATAAAGTATAAATATTTTTTAAATAAAATTATAAGGTGCCTATAAATATGTAGTATAATTTATAAAATAAGAAAATTATACAATTAACAAAGTATGTAATTTATATAATTAATGAAATGCAAATATAATTATACAATACATAAAATATAAATATATGTATATAGTTTAGAGTAAATTACAGATTTGGTCCATATGGTTTGAAAAATGGAAAAATAAAGAAATTATGTTAAAAATGTTATATTTAACGGAAAAATTAGATGGAGAGACCTTACGTGTTATAAAATGGAAACCACGAGGACGTTATTCGTTATAAAAATAATTCAAGGACCTTATCCGTTATAATTTATAAACCACAGAGACCATATTTGAATTTAACTCTAAATTATATTTTAATAGAATAAACTTCATTTTTGGTCCCATGGTTTGTTGTACATATATAACGTATTTTTTTATGGAAGGGGAAGGGGATGATAATTAGATACATTGAAAAGGTCCAAACATCATTATTATTGTCATATTGGTGTTTCCCGTGCACTTTAATGTTTATAGTTTTTTTTTTCTTTAGTACTTTACAATATTTATAAGCTTGAATAATTATATTATAAAAAACCGATAAAATATGACAATTGGATTTATGTCAATATATATGTTACATATACAAGACTCTAAACAAACAGTTATCTAGATGTTATCTATTAAATAAGAATTTACGTTTCAAAGATTTTTGTGTTTAAGTTAAAGGCAGATAGTACTTATGATAATTATGGAAAAAACTCAAATACCATAAGTTATTTCCTTATTTTTCATAACCTTTTTTTAGATATTAATAATCATCAATTCAATCGTCCTCCATTATATCGTCAAGGACTTTGGTATTGTTTGGCAAACATAAGATAGTTTATAAGTTAGCTTATTTTTTAAATACATGTTTGACAAACTAACTTATGACTGATAAGTTAACGTATTGAAAAGCTAGTTGAGAGAATTTATTGAGTTTTTTATCAGTTTATTCTAATTATACCCTTGATTAATATTAATTAATATTATTTTTAATTTCATTAATTAATTTTTATTTTAGTTGTAATTATGAATTAATATTAATTTTATTTTATTAATTAATTTGAATTATTAATTAATATTAACTATGAATTCATTTTAATTTAAAATTAGTCAATAATATTAATTAATTACTCTCTCCGTCCCAATTTAAATATCCACAATTGAAATGACACACAGTTTTAGACATGCATAATAATTACACTTTTTGATAAACCAAATGACATATTTACCCTTATTTAATTTCTCCCCCACTCACAACTCTTAAATATTTAGGGGATTAGTAATTTAGTTGTAGAAAAATTTTAAAACGCCCCTCAATTTTCTCAAGTTTTTAAAATTAGTCGTCATTTTGTGTCTATTTGCATATATGTCTCGAAGATTTGGACCATTTAAAAATCTAATATTATGGAAGAGACATCTTCTCACATTCTCAACTTTTATAAACCCCTCATTTATCCGGTTCTCATTTGAACTTTCCTATATATATATATATAGAGAGAGAGAGAGAGATAGAGAAAGTTCAAATGCGAACTCAAATTTGGTTGTGAACGTGAGAATGAATGAGAGCGTGACACGTGTCAAAATAAACAATATTCAGACTGAATATATACTATAATATTTCTTTGAATGAGATACGTGTCGCATTCTCATTTGTCCTCACGTTCACAACCAAATTTGAGTTCTCATTTAAACCCGTCCATATATATATATATATATATATATATATATATATATATATATAGAGAGAGAGAGAGAGAGAGAGGAAGGTTCAAATGAGAACTTTGCATTTTTAAAGGAACAAATGGACAATTGTGGATCACATATGATGTGGGTCCCACATAATATTAAATCATTTATGATTTAATATGATTTAATATGATTCAATATTAAATCATAAATGATTTAATATTATGTGGGACCCACATCATATGTGGTCCTAAATGAGTTCCTTTGTTCTTTTAAATTGGTAGTGTTCTCATATGATCCCTCCCCTATATATATATATAGAGAGAGAGAGAGGGGGGGGGGGAGGTTCAAATAAGAACTTTGTAAATTTAAAGGAACAAATGAACAACTTGTGGACCACATATGATTTGGTCCCACACATTAAAAAATCATATCTGATTGAATCAGATATGATTTTTTAATGTGTGGGACCCAAATCATATGTGATCCACAAGTTGTTCATTTGTTCCTTTAAAGAGAGGGTGTTCTTATATGATACATTCCCTATCTATCTATCTATATATATATATATATATGTATATAGAGGCTCCTTCAAGTGTTAACTCAATTATTTGTGTTAACCGTGTTAACCCATCGTTCACTGGTGAACACCATGCTCGTTCACTGGTGAAACACCATTCATCAGTGAACGAATGATTCCATACATGCATGCTCGTTCACTGGTGAACACCATTCGTCAGTATACGAGCATCGTATTCACCAGTGAACGAGCATCATGTTCACCAGTGAACGATGGGTTAACACGGTTAACACCAATAATTGAGTTAACACTTTAATGAGCATCTATGTATATATAAGATGGGTTCCGCTGAGAATGAAAGTTAAGGTGAAAATAGTAAGAAGGGATCTCCACCTTTGATGCAAATTAGGATGAGATGTACTGAGATGAGGTGCACCAAGATGCACCTGATCAACTCCCTTTTAAGGCGCAATCATGGGTGAATATGAGATTAAAAGCGATCAACGGTTCAGATCTCTTTTACGTTTCACACCTTAACTCTTATTTTCACACGATCATACACCAATATATATATATATATATATATATATATATATAATCTTGTGATCACGTGAGACCAGCATGTTTTCGTGAGACCTGTGAGACCAGATTTTTACACTTGAAACTTCACAACAAATCACTGTGAAGGTAAAAAAAATTCGATGTTTTCGTAAGACCACTTTTTTACGCATGAAACTTCACAGCAAAACACTATGAAACTTCACAGCAAAACACCGTAAAGGTAACATTCATAGTGTTTTTGTTGTGAAGTTTCAAAATTTTTTTTACCTTCACAGTGATTTACTGTAAAGTTTCAAGTGTAAAAATGTGGTCTCACGGGTCTCACGAAAACAGGTTGGTCTCAAATGAACCCAACCCTATATATATATATATAGGGGTGACTTCAAATGATAACTCAAATTTGGTTGTGAACGTGAGGATAAATGAGAGTGCGACACGTGTCTCATTCCAAGAAATATTCAGACTGAATATATTATTAATTCAAAATGAATATACAAATAAATATTCAGACTGAATATAGTATTTATTCAGTCTGAATATTTTTTTGTATATTCAGACACATGTCACGCTCTCATTTGTCCTCACGTTCAAAACCAAACTTAAGTTCGCATTTAAACTTTCTTCTTTATCTCTCTCTCTCTCTCTCTCTCTCTCTCTCTATATATATATATATATATATATAGGAGGGATCAAATGAGAATCACCCCTCCTTAAAGGAACAAATTATGGACCACATATGATGTGGATTCCACATACTATTAAATCATTTATGATTTAATATTAAATTATATTAAATCATAAATGATTTAATATTATGTGGGACCCACATCATATGTGATCCACAAGTGTCCATTTGTTCTTTTAAAAATGCAAAGTTTTCATTTGAACTTTCCTCTCTCTCTCTCTCTCTCTATATATATATATATATAGGGGAGGGATCAAATGAGAACCAACATTCCTTAAAAGAACAAAGGAACAAATTGTGGACCATATATGATGTGGGTCTTACATAATATTAAATCATTTATGATTTAATATTAAATCATTTATGATTTAATATTAAATCATAAATGATTTAATATTATGTGGGACTCACATCATATGTGATCCACAAATGTCCCTTTGTTCCTTTAAAAATGCAAATTTCTCATTTGAACATTCCCCCCTTTCTCTCTCTCTCTCTCTCTCTCTATATATATATATATATATATAGGGAGGTTCATGCGAGGACGATAAAAATTTACGAGAATGCGAGGACAATTCTCAGCCAATCATTTTATACATGAAATTTTTCATGTACAAAATCACATATGATTCATGTACAAAATCATATATGATTCACGTACAAAATCATATATGATTAGCCGCAACTTGCCCACGGAAAAAGTCGTCCGTGTCCTTTTTGATGCTTACAAAATCACATATGATTTTGTACATGAAATCATATGTGATTTTGTAAATGAAAAATTTCATGTACAAAATGATTGGCCGATGATTGTTCTCGCATTCTCGTAAATTGGTACTCGTCCTCGTATGAACCCGCCTCTATATATATATATATATATATATATATATATATAGTAAGGTTCATGTGAAACCCTTGGAAAAAACTAAGAAACATCGTAATAACCATTCATCTATACAACATATACATGTGCATACAATTAATATATACGTGTGAAGTATGTTATGACATTATATATTTTTATATAGAGGTCCCTTCAAATGTTAACTCAATTATTTGTGTTAACCGTGTTAACCCATCGTTCACCTGTGAACACCATGCTCGTTCACTGGTGAACACGATGTTCGTATACTGACGAACACGATGCTCGTTCATTGATGAATGGTGTTCACCAGTGAACGGGCATGGTGTTCACCGGTGAACGATGGGTTAACACGGTTAACACAAATTATTGGGTTAACCCAAGAAACTACCTCTATATTTTTTATATCTGAATTATAATTTTGTATTATTTTTTGAAGGATAAGTCTTATCGTCATTTTTATACATATATATACAAAAGGCATTTAACCGGGTTAATTCACTTTTTATAAAAAAAGAAGTCAGATAAAAAATTATAGAAATCCTGTTCAAAATAACTTAAATAGGGTTGTTCGTTTGGACGTGCAAGTGGATTGTCGGTTTTATCGATTCATATTGCTTGGGTTTGAAAGTTGTAACATAAGCCACACAAACCATATTACCCAATTAAAATTCATTGTCTCATAAAACAAAAAAAAGATCAAGAAAGGTAAAAAAGTATCATAGAGCCGCAGAAATTTCGCAAATCATAAAGAATGACTGTTTTAACAGACTTTAAGATAGAACATTTTGTTAAAAAAGAGTCTGATTGTTAATTTATAACAAAATTGATACGTTTAATCATGTCACACAAAAAAGTGGGCCATGAGAATACACATTCAAATTACGTATTGGTAACATGCAATGGGGTTGATAAATAATAAACCCCATACAAATTCATTGTACACCATTGGATTAAATGGGTTCATTGCATTTATATTTCTTTTTCTTTTTAAATATCAATTTTTAGTATTCTATTATGATAAAAATATAATTATAAATATTTGTCTTTTATGCCTTCTTCATATTGCTTTATACGTAAACTGATTATTGAATCTAAAAGTATTTTTTTCAATATAAATATCACCAATAAATATATCATTAACCTTGTTTTTGACATTTTGTAAGTCATAGACGTAAGGTATTATTTGGCAAAAATAAGCCTAAATTTAAGCATAAGTTTTTTATAAATTTTTATTTTCAATGCATACGTGTTTGGATGCACGTAAACATGTTCGACTTATGCCTAACTTATTGATAAGCTACTTTGAGTAGCTTATGAGAAGCTTTTTGTCATCTTTTTCGATTATACCCTCATTAATATTAATTATTATTTTTTCAAGATGTTATTTTTAGTCATTTAAATGGTTATCAGCTAGTTTTTGCCAAACATAATTTGTTCATCGTATTATCGGTATACCTTATAAGTCATCAATTGTTTTATCGGTAGTTTGCCAAACATAGCCTAAGTAAAAATAGGTTCTCAGTAACTATGATTTTTTTTATATTTTAAAATTTTAATATAAAAGAATAACAATTTATGGAGGAAAAAAAATAATATTCTTATTTATTGTATATAGAAAGAGTACTTAAGATTTAGGTGCTTTTTATTAGGTAATTATCATCCATTGATTTATGAAAAAATAATTGTCACTTTAAAATACTAAAATACAGATATGAGTTTGATCATCTACCGCAATTGGTAATTTTTTAAGGGTTTTAGTTCATAACAAGAAATATGTATCACTTTGATACAAAAAAGGAACTCATGTAAAGGAATGAAATGATGATCTGCAAGCTTACGGATTGGTTGACTGAACGCTTAATAACTATACTAAAATGAAGAAAAGATGGATTTTGACAATTCTTTTGTTCAAATATATATGATGTCTTGTATATTTGTTTGTAATTTATTGATTTTTAAAATGCAAAATTAAATATATTATTTTCAAATTAAAGATCTTTAATTTAACATTTAAAATCAAGATACGCCATCAAAGACATAAAAATGAAGTATCACGATATAAAATTATTCATTTGAAAAACAGTATGTCGTTTTTTTAAAATCAGTATTCAAAATCCTTCAAATTGAAAAACGACTTTATGCAAAAAAGGACCATTTTTTACTTTAGTTTACATGTCTTTGTTGACGTGTGAACTAATATTTCCCCTCGTTTATTTTTCTGTAATTAGGTTAGAAGATAAACGAAAGAAAATAACTTTAAAAGCAATCGCAAGCTCACATTACAAGCAATGACTTTCGTCTTGTATTTTTCTCTTTTTTAATAATGACGTTCTCAAAGACTAATTTCAACTTCATTTGAATTTCTGAACATTCTTTTCTATTTCTAGAATTCATTTCTTATTTTTTCCGAATGTAACATAATAATAATAATTATTATTATTATTAAGTAGAAGCAAATATATATTATTTACGATGATGTTTGCAATATTCTTGTTTTATAAGGTAGAGACATCTTCAAGTACAAACCAGTCAAAGGTTACGAACTATACAAACTCGTACAAATCAATATAAAAAGTAATTTTTTCATAATTTTTTTTTCTTCATCAAATGCGATGATTTAAAATATTATTACACATATGTTTATTTTACCTTGTGCAAAAAATACATGTGAAACTTTTACATTATAAAACAAATACATATGAAACTTTTTTCATAAAAAAATATACGAGAAACTTTCAACTTATGAAAATACATGTGAAACTTTTACAAGGTGAAACAAACATATGTGTAATAATGTCTTAAATCATAGCATTTGATGAAGAAAAAAATCATCAAAAAAATATTTTTTTATATTGATTTGTACGAGTTTATATAATTTGTAACATTTGACTGGTTTGTATTTGAAGATCTTATAAGACACTAGTTTATCAAATAAATGTCATTTTTAGATTGGTCATTAATAGAATTTTGATTTAGAAAAGAATAAATATGAATTCTTCTTCATATAAATTAGAAAGATATAATGACTTTAACAATTAAACGTTAGATGCGTAATTACTATTGAACCGATTAAACATCTAAACGACCTTGAATGAAATTTATGGGGGTCATTCTATCATCTATGAACGATTTTCCGTTAATAATCTTAAACAATAAACACTACACATGAAATTATGATTTTTATTGTTAAAATACAATATTTAAGGATGTTATAATATTCTCAACAATAAAAATAATCTAAACAAAAAACAACCTAGACAACACAATTTGATCATCTTAAGTGGAATTTATGATTTCATTTGGGCTTGCTAGTTAGAAAGTTGATATTGTCAGTAGGGGTGCTTAAAAACCCGATCAACCTGACCAATCCAACCTAACCTAATATGAAATAACTTAATTCGAAACAACTCGATGTCTAATCGAGAAAAAAATTATTATTAGAGAATAAATTATTGATGGATGAGATATACCAAGAATCTTTCTCCTTGTCATCGATGATGTGGGATTCGTCTAAGATGTTATAAACACCCCCTTCCCTCGAGGACTCATCATACCCTATGAGGTTTTCTCCACCATCCCGATAGTACAATGATCGACTCTGATACCATCTGTAACATCTCAGGCCAACCGTACCGGATATTGTCCGCTTTGTCCACATACTTGGACTCACGGTTTTAAAACGCGTCTAATAGATGAGGTTTCCAAGACAATTTTTGTTCTCCTCTCCAACCAATGTGGGATGTTACAATCCACCCCCCTCGGGATCCAAGCGTCCTCGCTGGCACATTAGCCCGGTTCCAGGCTCTGATACCATCTGTTTCAGCCCAAAGTCTAAAGCAATAGACTGGCCCAATAACTTCGGATCCAACTTAAACCATGGTGGAAGTTATTGGTAGCCCACTATTTGAGGCTTATAAAGAGCTTCCAAATCCCTTAATATATCAATGTGGGACGAGTTCTTACAATTTATTAATAAGACATGGGATCATGTGAGAAGCACATAAATGGATCTTGATCCTTGATCATTTTTAATCTCAATTACTCATAAATTGCGCTTGATACGGGCATTGATCTGATGCATCTCGGTGTATCTCATCTCGATGCATCTTATCATAATGTGCATTCAAGGGTGAAAATACCTTCTTACTTTTCTCATCATAACCTCATTTTTCACCCGAACCCAACCCAACCCTTTTAATAATTACATATAGATTGATGATAATTGTTTTAATTAAGCAATAAATAATGTCCAAAACTAAGAACTATGAGATCGTCCACAATAGGACACCTAACATATTTATAACAAATATGAACGTGCTATTTATCATAAATCTTATAAAATATCAATCATGGTGAATAATATGTCCATATTCATTATGATTATGCTATTAATGATAAATATTCGACTTGAAAAGGAACACATGACGACATGAATGTGGCGTGGACTTTTCCCCTGTTTTTAACAAAAAAACATACATATATACACATATATGTATAATGTAGGGCAAATTTATTTAAAAAACTTAAATATCTTAAAAATACATAAACCATCTATTACTATTAATATTATTTAACATTAATATTATTCAGTGTGAATATCTATCACGATATTATCATAAACATTATATCAACTTATTCATTATAAATATTTACAAAATATATGAGTTTTATTAGGTGTCTAAAACATTTAAGTTACTAAAATGAATCTCCCCAATGTATGTATGTATGTATATATACGTATATATATGACATTTAATTCGAAAACAAGAAGAGGAGTTATTTAAAGTAATTATGGGGAAAAAGCTAAAAGGTTACATTCATTTAACTTCCAACATAATTACCGGCACCGTCCGGTTTCCAGGTCAACGACGCGTACGTAAGATTAAAAAGTAAACAGTTTTGATACAAGTGGGAATTTCCAGAACAACAACCGGAACAGCCGGTTTTCTTTTCAAAGAGATTCAATGAATGTGTGTTTTGTGTATATATGTATATAGGGGGAGGTGTCTTTGATGCATCTGATGACTTATCCACCTCAGCAAGATTTACATACATCCCCTTTTATATATATATATATATTATATATATATATATACACACACCACAACACCTATTTCAACAACACCACCAAAAACCACATTCCATTCTCTCTTCTTTCTCTCTTTTTTTTGCCCTATTTAGGGTTTCTTTTCTGAATGCAATCGAATCTTGAAGGATTTTTAGTCGATATCAACTGTTTCTGGATCATATTTGTGTGTTTTTTGGTGAAAGATCTGGTGTTTTTGGTGGGTTTTTATTACAAGTTTCAAAGATGCCTGCTTTGGTTAATTACAGGGGTAAGTTTGCTTGCTCTATAATTTCTTCAAGTTTTCTTGCTGGAATTGTTTCAAGATTGAATTTTTTTTGTATGAATTCTTGTTGGGTTTCTCAATTTGAATGGTTTTGATTTGTGGGTTTCTCTGTATTCATATGATTTTGCATTTTTAGTTTGATAATTAGGGTTTCTTGATTGCTAAAAAAAACTTTGATTTTGATCTGGGAATCTTGAAATTTTGTGGTTTATGAATAGGGATTGATGTCATTGACCTAGGTTTTGTAAAATTGGTTGAATTTTTAGGAGAAAGAACACATAAATAAGATTATATTTAGGGTTTAGATCATCATCTTGAAGCCTTTAGATGTTGTAAATTTAATAAAAACTTGTTTTTTTTTTATTTGGGAATCTTGAAATTTTAGATTTTTTGAATAGGGATTGATGTCATTGACCTAGGTTTTGTAAATTTTATTGAATCTTTAGAAGAAAGAACACATAAAAGATTATATTTAGAGTTTAGATCACCATTTTAAAGCCTTAATCTTATAGGAAAAATCATAACTTTAGTGTTCAAATTGTAAGAATTTCTTGATGATCTTTAAAGATTTCTTGATGTTATCTAATGGATTTGTTATCGAAACTTACAGGTGACGATTATCATACCGGTGGGTCCCTCTGCTCGAAAGATTCGAACCGTTTGCTGGATGTTTACAGTCCACCCAGCAAACGTCTTCGAATCAGCGGGTCCTACTTCCTCTTCTTCGAAGAGGAAAAGAAACCGTCGATCGATCTTCTTCCCGACGAATGTCTTTACGAGATCTTTAGACGTTTACCCATCGGCCAATCCCGAAGTTCTTCGGCTTGTGTCTCTAAACGTTGGCTGACTGTATTAAGCACCGTTAAAAAGTCGGAATTAATCATTTCCGATAATAATAATAATAAATCATCATCAAATGATGATATCGAAATGATCTCTCAAGAAAACGACGGTTTTCTTACTAGATCTTTAGAAGGAAAGAAAGCAACCGATTGTCGGTTAGCCGCCATTGCCGTTGGTACCGCTGCCCGAGGTGGTTTGGGCAAGCTTTCGGTCAGGGGTAGTAACAAAGTTACCAAATTAGGGTTTTCGGCAATTTCCCGTGGATGCCCTTCGCTTAAAGTTCTATCTTTATGGAACGTTCCTTCTATCGGAGATGAAGCTTTAATCGAGATTTCTAAAGAATGCCATTCGTTAGAAAAGCTCGATCTTTCCCATTGCCCTTCGATTTCCAATAAGGGTATAGCCGCAATAGCCGAAAACTGCCCGAATTTGTCTTCTTTAACGATCGAGTTTTGTAAAAATATCGGGAACGAAAGTCTTCAATCGGTTGCCCGATTCTGCCCGAATTTACAATCGGTCACTATTAAAGACTGCCCGCTTATTGGGGATCAAGGATTAGCTACACTTTTATCGTCACCTTCTTCGGTTTTAAAGAAACTTAAACTCCAATCTTTAAACATAACCGACTTTTCACTTGCGGTTATCGGGCATTACGGGAAGTCAATTTCCAATCTTACCCTTATCAGTCTTCGAAACGCTACTCAGAAAGGGTTTTGGGCGATGGGTAACGCGAAAGGTCTTCAGTCGTTAACGTCCTTAATCGTAATTTCGTGTTACGGAATCACCGATCTGAGCCTCGAAGCCATCGGAAACGGGTGCTGTTTGTTGAAACAGATGTTGCTTAAGAAATGCTGTTTCGTGTCGGATAACGGCTTAATGGGTTTCGCCAAATCAGCTGAATCGCTTGAAGGTTTACAGCTGGAAGAATGTAATCGAATCAGCCAACAAGGGATCTTGGGAGCTTTATCGAATTGTAGATCAAAGTTGAAATCTTTAACGATCGTTAAATGTATGGGGATTAAAGATTTAGATCAAGAAACGACCGATTTAACCCAATGTGGATCTCTTCGATCTTTAACGATTAAAGACTGTATCGGGTTCGGAAACACGAGCTTAATGATCGTTGGAAAGCTATGCCCACAGCTACAAAACCTCGAGTTAAGTGGGCTTTCCGGAATCACTGATTCCGGTCTATTTCCGGTTCTTGAAAACTGCAATTCCGGACTTGTGAAGGTGAATCTAAGCAATTGCGTAAACTTAACCGATAAAATCGTGGTGGATCTTGCCAAGATTCATGGCGGAACCCTAAAAGTTGTGAATCTTGAAGGCGGCAGGAAGATTACCGACGAAAGTTTAATCGCGATTGCGGAAAACTGCTCGTTTCTTAACGATCTCGACGTTTCAAAGTGCGGAATCACCGATTCCGGACTTTCTTGTTTGTCTGAAGGGGTTCAGACCGACTTACAGATCCTTTCGTTATCGGGTTGTTCCAAGATTTCCAACAAAAGTGTTCCTTTTTTAAAGAAATTAGGGCAAACCCTAGTCGGATTGAACATCCAACAATGCAATTCCGTCACTAGTAGTGCGGTCGATTCACTTGTCGAGAATCTTTGGAGGTGCGATATCCTTTCTTGAAAATGTTTTGAAAAATAAAGATGGGCGGCGGTCATACGGTAGTTTTCCGGCGGATCTTTTGGGCTGGCAGTTGGTTTTCCGGCCACTTTTCCGGGCATTCTTTATATGCCTGTTTGTGGTGGCTCTTTTTAGTGTTTCGTTTTCAAAAGCGAAACTGTTTCGACTGCGGTCTATGGTTCTTTCGATTACGAACCACCCATGTGAAAGTGGTCCATGAGTGTTTCTTGTTTTGTGTCTAGTTTAGGTTAGTCTTTCCGGTTCGTATGGTTCGAGTCTTTTGTATGTGGTTCGGGTTCGGTTTGAGGGTTGAAGGAGGTGGACCTGGTTTTTGGGCTTTGGTAAATGGCACCATCTAGATGGCTAGCTGGTGCCATTTAACAATCACTTTTTGTGGTTGTTTTTTGTGACCAAAGTTCATGTTTTTTGATGGGATTTTTTAGTCCTGTTTTCCCAGGTTCATTTTCATGCTACTTCAAGTTGTACCTTTTTTTTAATATTAAGTATAATCAAATGAAGCTTTAGTTTCCACCATTGTTGTACAAGTATTTTAAGCTTTTTGTGATCAATGTGTTGTTATTTATTATGAAGTGAATTAATGTGCAATTGTTATATTTTGTTTGTTTTTATTGATGAGTATTTTAGATATTGGATCAAGTTAAATTTAAATGTTTTTATAGTAAAATACAATGTTCTAAAATCGAGGTTTTTAGTTGACCCTGTGTGGTGACCGAGTTCCTGGTTAACTGGTTCAACCATCGGGTTAACCGGTTTCAGTAATTCACTTAATCTTTTGTATTTTTTTTTCATTTTCCTACTTATATATATATATCAATAATTTGATATCCACAAGTTCCAATTAAATACACAAGCAACAAGGTTTACATCAATCTAATTACATTAAAAAAAACAGAAATAAAGGGAATATGTGATAATGTATGTCCATATGACTAATCTTATTTGAAGAATCAATATGACTATTTATTAATCATTATTTAGATAATAAATAATGGAGGTTCAATGGACATGGACTCAATTGGTGGGGGCCAATGTTACCAAATCATATCAATATGTCCAATGAATATTGATTTTAAGATGTCTATATATATATATATATTATTGACATTGTATCTAGGCCATGGTTTCTACCTTCTTTACAACACTTGCTTTAAAATAACATAAATTTTTTTGTCTTTTTTTTTCTTCAATAACTTTTTAAAATAAAGGGGGGAAAATCTTTTTATGTATTTGAAGGGAAGAAAGAGAATAGTTTTTAATGTTATTATTCTTAGAAGAAAAAAACTCCATAATTTATCAAAAATAAATTTAATAGAGGAAAATAGAAAATGATTTTTTGTAGTATTGATTATTTTAACAATATAATTAATGTTGAAATTTTTTAAATGAAAAATAATTGAAGTCGAATGTTTTTCAGAAAATATTGACATTTGTTTTTCTATTTTAAAGAAAATTATGGAGAAACTATTGAAGAGACTCTTAGAATGTTGTTTTCAATTACAGGTATATGGGTCATCACTTATCAGGTGAGAAGTTCTTACCCTGGTAAAACGTGAATTATTTCCTTGAATAAAAAGGAGCACTCTTATTGCTGATCGGTCTTCTTACCAGATACAACGTTATAACTCTTGCTATGATTAACGATTCCTTTTACTTATCTACCGATCCTTCAATTCAACATAAAATATATATCTAAAGTATACTAAATTCAATTCCAAAACACCTTGCGACTCATTCAAAGTGAGAAAATTAATTTTGATCGAAGCAAATCAAACGTAGTTTAAATCTGTTAATGTATATGTCCAACAACCAATAATCGGATGATCATATTTGGACATTGTCTCTTGTTTATTAAATGAAAGACATTGCCTAATTATCATGTTTACGTAATATTTTATGTTATGTCTAAATATAATAATAAACTTAGAATATTATATTTTAAAATGTCTCTAGTCAAATATTAATTCGGGTTCAGGTTGAATTAATATGGTACGAATAATATATGCAGAGATTCATATGGGTACAAGATGTGATCTTGCGTATCGGACGTGACTCCTTCTGAGAACATCTCATTGGATGTCATATGAGTGTTACAGACGTTTTTCATGTGGTCGTTGTACAGATAGTCATTTGACTTTAAATCATGGAGTTTGTTCTACGTGAGTGGTGTACTTTGATAACTGATTCTAATCATTTAGTAACTTGGTGATCCAACGGTTGTTACATATGTCACGTATCACTTAATAGTACTACCATTTAAGATATGATTTAATTATAAACCTCCTTTTTTTTTACCTTAAGGTATGTTTTCTTCATCAAACTTAAAGCTAAGGTTTATCTTAGTTTAAGTTTTAGGTTTTGGTTAATTGGTTTTGTCGGTATCTTAATTGGAGTCAAATTCCTAAATTATAACATATTAAGAAAACAATATAAGTAATAAAAAAAGAGTAATCTTACTACTGATCTGATCGGTCTTCTTACCAGAGACATAGTTATACCAACTCTTGCTATGGTCAACGATTCCTTTTACTTATCTACCCATCCTTCAATTCTAACATAAAATAATGTCTAAAACATTCTAACTCCAAGTCCAAAACATTTCGTGACTCATTCAAAGTGAGAAAGTTAACTTTGATTGAAGCAAATCGAACGTAGTTGAAATATATTACTGTATAAAGTACAATCAAGGTTTTCTGCTCAATAAAGTGGTATATAGAAGTGGCCAAAAATGGGTCCCGAAATGAGCCAGATCTAAATCGATCCCGACCAAAACAATGTCAAGCCAAACCGGTCCCGTTTCGAGCGAAAAAAGGTGGTCCGGTTAAGGGTTTTGTGTAAACGGTTAGGGTAACCGGTCCCTGGCCGTGCTTAAACCGGTCATATATTAAGTTTTTTTTAATGTATTGATAAAATTTTAACAATATTTCAATGTTATTTTACTATACTTTAAAATATGTAACTGTGTCAATCAAATACACTTAGAAATACGTTTTATCATAGTTTTATAATTGATTTTCAATCAAATACACTTAAAAAAATACGTTTTACTATAGTTTTATAATTTGTTTTCAATCAAATACACTTAAAAATACGTTTTATTATTAACTTGTAATAACTATTCAATCAAATACAATTAGAAAGTTAGCAATAAATATAAAAATACATTTTTTTTGAAAAAACGCACCCCTGGGCGATAAAAACCGTAACCAGTTTATAACCGACAGTCTCAAACCAATCCCGATCCCGATTCAAACCGGACCAATTTGACCATCTTCGGGCATTGGTATATGAATAATGAGCCCAGTTTATTTTAGAGTTAAAGCCCATTAAATTTTAAAGAACCAAGAAGCCTAGAAGTTAAAGCCCAACTGTAAATTGATGGTTTGCATAAGTGATATTTTGATTTGTGGCAATGTCATCTACACTTGCAATTGTTTTGAAAATACCACTTATAATGTTCTATAAAACAAATTAGATATGAAAAAACTTTGAAGTTATAGATAATTTTTTAAAACTTGATATTAAGAAAAAGAAATAATTATTTTATTCATTCCTTTTAACGAGATTCAATTATTATTATTTTATGTTTCGTTTTAAAAGTCTATTGTAATGATAAATTAGAAAATATTTTAATAATATAATTTATGTTAAAAACTTTAAAATAAAGAAACTATTGAAATTAATTTTTTTAAAAGATTTTAATTTTTAATTCTTTATTTTAAGAAAATTATAAAGAATCCGTTAGATATGACATTACTTATTATTGCTTTAGTTTCTTAAAATACGATTTAGTTGCCAAAATTCGGATAAATATGATCAAAAAGATCACTATAACGTTTTTTCTTAAGATTTTTATAAAGACTATAAAAAATTACAAATCAAGTACAATTGTTATACATGTTAATAACTATTACATAAATGAAGTTTAGTCATGTAAACTACATATGAATATCAAATCACTTTCTTTATTAGAATATTTTTAATCTTATTGTCAAAAGTTATAACATCTTAATTTTGGTATATTCATTTACATGAAAATTGGATGTTTTATCTATTTGTATCCTTGCTTAAAGTAGTTGTATTTTGAACTAATAATGTAAGTTCAAGTTTTGAACTAATTATGTAGAAAATAAACTTGATCTTAAAACTATAAATGTTAAGAAAAGTCCATGTAGGGACCAATATTGAATTAGGCAATTGATAAGAGTCAATATTTGACAAGTGAGAATTCTTGTACTAACTCCTTAAACTCTTTTTTTCAGCCAAACATCTTCATTTGCAACATCTCTCTCTCTCTCAATGAAATTCCTCTCATCTCCTAAACCATAAGCTTGTTCCCAACTACTCATGCATCTAAGAAATTGATGAAATATGAAAGATATGAAGCTAATAAGTGAATATAAGGTAAAAATTGAAGGTGTAGTTCCATGAATTTCAAGGTATATACACTAAGTTTTTGTTTGATGTCAAAGTTGGGTATCATCATGTTAGGATTTAAAAGGTTTTGGTTAATAAGCTTAATCTTTGCTCAAATGATGTTAGTTTCATGTTATTGTTGGCTAAAGAAGCGAGGAAATAAGTTTTAATTATCTATTTGTGGTTAGAGTAAGTTTCATAGTTGATTCACCATGGTCTTAGTAGCAAAATTATGCAAAAGAGACTGTTTTGAGTTGTGCATAGAAGTCATAATAGCTGTTGTTTGTTCAAAAATTCATATTAAATAGCTCCTTGATCCGATTGAGGTATACGATATATCGTTGGAAAGATATATGAGTATGCTACAACTTTGTAGTTTATGCACATAGTTGATTGTAACTCCAATAAGGGTCAAAATAGCGAGTTTCCAGAATTGGTCTTGTGCAAAACGGGATTCACACATTGTTTTTAGAAAATTCATATAAAATCGATATTTTCTCCAAATGGGATGAATCCAAAACGATTGGAACCCTAAGAAATAGACCTACTACTTTTTGTTTAGACATTAACATCTGAATGTATCTCTAAGTATGATAAAAAAGATCACAATAAAGTTGGTTCAAAGTTGTCAGGTACAGGAATTTAGTAGCATTATTTGCTTGTACTTTGTGCTTTAAGGATTTGTAACATCCGTAGATCTTGTACAATCAGTCTCAATCATGTGTAGACTTATTCAGGAACAATCTTAGAATAAAAAGGTGCCATTAGAAACGGGATAGGAACTTCGTGCTTATTACATCGATTATCATCTAAGATACGGATATCCGACTCCTGCGATTTTTCTTTGTCACTAGTCTAGTACATTCGTTATCAAACATCTATATGATCTCATTCGTTATCAAGCATCTATCACATAATCTCTTATTTCTAATCCACGAAATCATATTTGCGCATTTGAGTTCGATAACTCATTTCATTGTTGGTGTCCGATATATCTATGATCATGGTTGTTATTTGGAGCTATTATCATTATTTTATCTTGATGTATTGATTATCAATTACTTAGGTTTGAATTGAGTCACTTTTGGATTTGATTCTTTTTGGTATTGAACCGTTTTCGGAATTCTATTTTGATATGTAGTAGTTAAAAGTTAAATATTTTGTGAGATTACCCTGTTCACATTGAATTAACATGTTTTTAATGATTTGAGCATTTTGTGCTTTAAGGCACGACATCGAGGGCAACGATGTTGTGACGCCTCCACGGCGGCTATAAATTGTCATGTCGTCGTCGCTATTATACCCCAATGTCAATAAGTGGGTCTGGTCTGGTACCGACCAATTTGAGGGAGAATGGATCGGTTCTAGGAACCCAATTATCGGAAGGGTATTGAATGTATTGCCCTTCACTCATTTTTCATTGTTCGAGTGGCCCGTATAATCCTCGAACCTAATTGATTTTCTTATTTATTCTCAACTCTGGACTTGATGATATTATTTTAATTCGTTCAGTATGCACATTTCATGTCAATTATCAATAGATCACCTCATGTTTCGGTTTTCGGATTTTCTAAAATTATTATATTTTAATAACTCGATTATACACTTGCGATCTTTGCTATTTTAATTATCCACTCACTGAGCAACTGGCTTAGCCGAGGTATGTTTTGTCCTCGACATGTACAAGATAGTATGTGGGCTTATCACGGGACTAGGAGTGAAGAAATATGATTATTTTGAAGACAACCTTGGATAGTATACTAGTTTTTATTTCTGTATATATTGTAAGTATGTCCATATCGTCTTAACTTTAGTATACCACACTTCTTATTTTTAATGAATATTCATAGTAGCTCTTGTAACACCCGGAAAATTCTCGACAACGAAAGTGTAAGAATGAAATTATATTTCTTGAGTAAATGTTGAATTTGGGAGTTATTAAGTATTTTGGTGAAATTTGTTGTGGGGAAATTAATTGGGAAGAGAGGGTTTTGGAAAAAACTGCAGCTGAACTCGAGAAAGCCTCTTACTGGACGAATCTGGAGACCGACGCGACTTGGCCTGCGGGCCCAGGTCATGGAAAACCTCGCGTAACTCTCTGTATCCACCCCTGGTCGACGCGCGCGGCCTGTGCCGCGACTTAAAGTCGCGCGCCAGGTCGCGGGAGGTGGGAAAACGTGTTGACTGGACCCTAGCACGTATATCAGCAGCGTTTTTAATCATTTTCTTGAAAAAACTTCTCCCAAACGCGTTTTTCTTCCAAGGTTCTTCCCCATTCGGTTTGTGAACATTTATTGCTCAAATCCACCCCACCTAAACCATTTATTGTTCCTTAAGGATTGAAGATTCAAGATCCAAGCTTCATCTAGTTGCGTTCTTCGTATTTCTTCACCGAGCCTCTCCATCTTCATCTTTTGGAGATTTTCTAGGGTTTACCTAACCTTAGCCTCGTGAGTTCATTTCCCACTCTTTACAAACCTAATACTTGTTCTAAATGCTAATGTTTACTCGTTTTAAGTTATAATTTCAAGTATTTATGCATCTAGTTAAGTTTGGAGATTTTAGGTCAAAATGAGGAATTTGGGGATTTTGATCTTGGTTGTGAAATGAGTAATTTTAAAGGGTTTTATCTTACTTGGAAATGTCTCTAGATGAGAAAATCTTTGATTTTGGAACTAAAACTATTTGACCTAATTTTCGGTAAAGTTCATATTTCAAAGGGAAACATTTATATAAAGGTTTTTCGGTAAATGGAAAACTATCACTATGTCTTGTTTGATGTAGTTGATTATGAAAACATTGTTGTAAAATGGAAAACTATCACTATGTCTTGGTTGATGTAGTTGATTTATAGACTAGTATGTAATGGATCCATAGGCATTTAGTCGATTTTATCTCGGGATTGTTGTCCCCTTTATATTCGTTTAAGTCATCGGAGGCTTTAGGTATTATTATATTAATTGGTCGTTACCAGTTGCCATTGACTCTTGCGAACGTGCCAAATTAGGGTCATCGGAGGCTTTAGATGTTGTTACATTAATTGGTTGTCACCAATTGCCATTGACTTCTAGCACGGGCTTTTATTGGAATCATCAGAGGCTTTAGATGTATTTATATTAATTGGTGGTTTCCAGTTGCCATTGGTTCCTTTGTTAAGCCAACATCGAGTTGTGACCTACTTTTGTATCCGTCACCAAAGATGGTATGTTCGGGTATCCCCCGGCTACTTTTAAAAGAACCTTGCTCACCAAGAGTAAACTTTCAAGTTGAGTTAATTGGGATAAAGTATTTCACTCTTTTAATTAAATATTTTACGGCTTTATCTATTTAATTGTTTGTTCTTACTAGACGTAAGCCTAACACTTGTTCTTAAATGCCATGTTTAGCAGATGATCGGGATATTGGGGCTTCTTAGTGAGGAACGGAGTGGCGTGCCGGTGAAGGCACTCTTTTTGGGATTACACTTTATAGTGTGATTATTGGAGATGTTAGAATGTTTATTTTGAGGAATATTAGCGACACCCGAACATAATCTATGTATTGTATTATATAGATTAATAGGTTGTTGATGTAGTATTCTACCCATAGATGTAAACTCCTATATCTTTCCCCCTTTTGGGTTATTTTATATATATCCGCATTTATATTTCGGTTTAATTTTACTCTAATTTTTAGGGTCTTACAACTCTGGTTTTCCCGTGTACGTAATCTATATATGATGTTATGTTTCCTTTTGTAACACACCGTCCTCCAGCCACGCATGACCGGGGTGTACAAAAGTGTAATATCCCACATTGGTTGGGGAGGAGAACAAAAAGTTGCCTTATAAGGGACTTGGATATTTCCTCTATCAGATGCGTTTTAAAACTGTGAGTCCAGGTAGGTGGACAAAGTGGACAATATCTGGTACGATTGACATGAGATGTTACAGATGGTATTAGAACCGGGAACCGGACTGGTGTGCCAGCGAGGACTCTAGCTCTCAAGGGGGTTGGATTGTAAGATCCCACATTGATTAGGGAAGAGAACACCGGTTATTTTATAAAGGACTTGGATACCTCCTCTATCAGACGCGTTTTAAAACAGTGAGTCCAGGTGTGCGAACAAAACGGATAAAATCTGGTACGGTTTACCTGAGATGTTACAAATAGTCACTACAACAAAATTGGGTTTATAGGACACCACCAATAAAAAAGTGTCCTGATAGACCACTTTATAGGACACATATTATAGGACCAAAAATAAAGTGTCCTATCTAAAGGCGTTGTAATAAGTTTATGTAACGCTTTTGGGCATCGTAAAAAGTTTATTAGGACACTTTTAATAAAAAACGTTGCATTAGCTAGTTTATAGGACACTTTTGAGAAAGTGTCCTATAAACCCATGTTTTTATAGGACATTTATGTTTATTTGGACACTTTTTCAAATAGTGTCCCATAAAATAGCTAATAGGACGTTTTGTATAAAAAAATGTCCTAAAAACTTTGTTACGACGTCCAAAAGCGTCATATAAACCTATTACAACGCCTTTAGATAGGACATTTTATTTTTTTGGTCCTGTAATTTGTGTCCTATAAAATGGTCTATTGGGACACTTTTCTATTGATGGTGTCCTATAAACTCAATTTTGTTGTAGTGAGTAATGTAAAATCTTTACTCGATTTTGTTCATAGTGATCGATGTTTATAATAAGAGTGAATTACATTGATAATCATTATAGCTTGCTTAAATTTTGGATTTAATCACTGAAAAAGATTACTTACATTAATAGTCCATAACTTTTAAATTTCATAACACTCAGGGTCTCTAGACCTAACATCATCAGTTAAAAATCATTATGAGAGACTAATAAAGTTTTTACACCAACTACATATACTAAAATTATAATTGACCATAACTGACTCTAAATTTATTACGATTCACTATTCACGTTTTTTAAATATTAAAACCATTATATATATATATATATATTTAATCACAAACCATTATATATATAGGGAAGGGTTCAAACGAGAACCCCTGTGATTTACGAGAGTGCAAGAACAGTTGTGGACCTCCAACTTTCTTAACCAACTATTCAAATTATAATAAATAAAAACAAATCATTAAGGGTAATAATGTAATTATTTACCTTTTATAATTTTTATGTTATTTTAACTAATTGTAATTATCCCATTATTTTCAATCATGCATCTCGATCCTTTATTCGAATATCACATTTGTTCATAGTTGAACTTTGAATACGATGTGATATTTGAACTGTGATATATGCTTGATACAATTTGTAATAATATGTGACAACCTCTGATAATATGTAAGTTGTGATCCTATATGATAATCGTGTGATAATATGTGATACTCATGTTATAATAATGTGATAATCAATGATAAGTTGTGATAATCACATATAAGTAAGATGTGATAACCATGTGATAACTAAATTGTGTTAATCTGTTTGAAACTATTTATGGGCCTTAGTGGTTGTGATGGTGATTTTAGAACAACACCGACGACTTGGGAGCAATCTCTAGTTCTTGTTTCAGTTTTTTTTTTTGGATTAGGAGCAATTGGTGCTTAGTTTCGTATGAAAAAAGACCATAAATATAAGTTAAAGAAGTTGTTAGTAGTTTTGGCTAATTATTGCCAAAACAGAGATATTGAAACCCAAAAAACAAAGCAACTAACATATGAATCGAGGATCACAGATTGCAGGGATGTATTATATCACATACTTATCACAGTTGAAAGCATAGTCGAGAAATCGAACAGAGCAACTATCACAACTCCTGAAATCGACATCATACGTGTTTGATTAACATCGTTTGATCTATTATCACAGTTTATTCAATTATCAATAACAAAAGAGCAACATAAATCTATATCTATATATATATTAAAGGAATAACCACACCCTATGACATGACATCCTCTAAAGACTATAAACTTCTCTATCTTTTTTCTCATTTTTTTACTTTTAAAATACTATTAAGTTAAAAATTTAAGTCTAACCTCCTAGACTATTCAACTTCCTATTCAACATTTCATTTAATGTTTATTGTTGTTTATTTATTTTCTCCAACTCTTCCCCTCCCTATCTCTTTATTTGTCAATCTCTTCCTCTCCATATATATAGATTGTTATCAAGAAATGGTTGATTATGTTTTTGAAAACATTCACACACATCCAAGTTTAACCAAGACTACTTCATAACGGAAGATTAATACAGTGAAATTTTGCCATGAATGGTAATTCTATATCTTTATACCCTTTTCACTCGGTTGTTATAATTTTGATCTCTATCTCTTTATATCTCAATATCTTACTTTTCATTTAGTTTTGGCAAAATTGTTGTCAAAAAACAATAAATTATGTTTTTGAAAACATTCACATGCACCCAAGTTACAATCAAGATTACTTCATAGTTAAAGGTTAGCACTGTGAAACTTTGCCAAGAAAGGTAGTTTTATATCTTTATGTTATTTTCTCTTGGTTAGCCTTCACACGAACCCAAGTTCAATCAAGATTATTTCATAGTCAAAAGTTAGTACGATGAAACTTTGCCGAGAAAGGTAGTTTTATATTTTTATGTTATTTTCTCTTGGCTATAATTTTGATCGTTATATTCGTTCATACACACGAACACAAACTGTTCGTTTAAAACATAAGTGTTTTTTTGGGGTTTGAACTCACATAAGCAACATTCTTTATTCTAAAGAAGATAAAGATAAAAAAAAAATCCTCCTTTATGCTTTCCGCAAATACGTTCATTAGGTTAAACTTCTTTTACTTGCTATGCTATCATGCAATTACATATGCAAACTGTAACTTTTTTTTTGGTCTTAAATGTCTTACTTTTTGTAACTTAAAATTAATTTCTTTGTAACCCAAAATGGGTTTTATTAGGATTTGCAAAAGTGTTAAACAAGTGTCAACGAATTAAGGTTCACGAAGTAGTTTACTTTCCACACTCAAACAGTTTCTTTTACAACAGGCTCATTCAGAAACATGGCCATATAAAGATTGTCAAAAAAAATTGATATTGACTTTTGTAAATAGAATGTTAAACTATTATAATACAAGGTAAATAAAAAAAGTTTTTAATTATAGTAAATGTTGTATAAATAATAGTTATGTAAATAAAACATAATATAGAAAATGAAAGGGTTACAATTTATGAACACTTTATAATTTAAATTAAATAAAAACTATGAAAAAATTGGTGAATCGTTTTGTTTCTATGAATAATTAAAGTATATTGATTTCACACATGTAACTTTTGTTTATTTAAAAAGTAGCTTGCTGTTGTAAAATATATTTCTTAAATTATATACATATATGTTATATAAGGCTATGATCAAGTTAAGTTTTTATTTGAAAACAAGTTTAGGTTGCAATGAAAGACCTAACATTTATCCATACCTGTCACAATTGCAATAACATTTATAATATTGTCTATTCTAATTTTTATATATTTTTTCAGATTTCAAGAAATGAGTTATTTGTTTGATAAATTATAAAGTGAAGTTTTTTCTTATGACTAATTATGAAGTAAGTTTGTTCCATTTTATGAATTTTAAAAAGTTTTTTCTTATAGATTTTATGTTTTGAATTGTATCATAAATTGTGATTTGTTATTTTTGTAACAATGATTAGTTGGATCTTTTTTGTTTGTTTGTTAGGATTCTTAACCAAAATTTTTGCATAGCGAAGCTTTAATGGTTGGAGTATTGACGGCAATTAATGATATAGTGTTTCATAAACTCTTCAACATCAAGAAATTACAAATTTGTTGCTTTTTTCTCAAAGTGATATGATATGACTTTTAATTTTAAATTGTTGGCTAAATTGGTGATATAGAGGTCGGCCAATAAAAAAAATCTGAGTTTACTTATAGATGATTGAATATAAAAAATGTAAAGCGGTATACTTCTGTTTGAGGATGCATATTTTTCTTTTGTAATTTTTTTTGTTTGAAATAAAATATTATTAGGGGAGTGTATCCTTTTACTTCTTCACAACATTATTTTGTTTAGTAAAATAAATAAATTTTTTTTTACAAAATTCATTTGTTATCAAGACAAAATTCTTCGATGAATGAAAAATAATTTTGTGTTCATTATTTATGACATCTTAACAAACAAAGTATACATTATGATGAAAAGAAGAGGGTGATTAAAATTATCCCACATTGATAGAAAGAATAAAATTTTCACAAATGTTACAAGTATATAAGTAGGAGATAGTATTTCACATATATTTGTTTCATAAGGTAAAATTTTCACATGTATTTGTTTCACCATATGAATCTTTTTTACGCATATTTTTGGTTTTACTAGGTGAATAAAAAAAATCACATGTAATTATTTCATAAGGTGAACCCAAACATATATGAAATCATATCTTAATTTATAGGTTTTGATGAAAAAAATCTTGTAAACAAATATTCTTATATCGGTTTTCACAAGTTTGAAACCTTTTTGTGGTTTTTATTTGATTATCTAAATTAACAGATGAATTACATGTTATGTTAACTCTGTCCAATATATATATATATATATATATAATATACTATCTTAAAATGAACCACTTATAAAAATGCATTATTCGTTTTAAATTGTATTTCATTAATTATTAATCGAAGAATACATTTTATCTTAACATGATCAAATACTTCCTTAAAATATTTATTACTACCACGCAACGCGTGGGGCCCACACTAGTTAACATAGAATGTATATAATTGTCAGATTGCTTGTTTATCACATGATTATCACGATCTAGTTAGGTCACATTCATAATATAAGTATGATAACCCATATGTTTTTATCGATTAGGGTTATATCACGAATTAACACATGATAATCGGTTATGGTTGGATTATTATATGTCATCGGTTTGGGTGGTATCGCATATTTATTACTGATAAGTGCTATATTTTATATATTTCGATATCAAATTACCTAATAATTAATGCTAATTAGATGCTTAAAATAAACAAATTAATTCGAGTTAGCATTTAATTAATTTAAGCCATTTAATTTGAAAAGTAAAAAGAAAAAAGAAATGGTTTAGTTGTGAATTATGAATGGATGGTAGCAAGTAACGAAAGAAAAGAAAAAAAAATAAGTATTCCTAATTTAAGATTTGGTGGTCACGTGGTTACAGGCCCAAGGAATTGAAAGGAAAAGAAGGGCGAAGCCCATTGGGTAATTTCTAGGTTTAATCTTTAAGTTTTTCATTCAAGCAATGAGTTTGTAATCATTTGAAGGATGGATTTGTGTTGAGACTTTCTATATAAATATGTTTTCTTCATGTTTCATTTATGTTAATCTTAGTTGAACATCTCCGCCATTGTTTGGTTATGTAAATTGATAGGGCCCATTAATTTGTGTAACCTTACTTTGTATTTCTAGTCAAAATTAAGAATCAGTAATTGTTCTTAGTTTTGTTAAAGTAGAAATTAACACTTCAAATGACCACCGGATTATTTAGAATGTGTTATAGATTTTCATAATCTAACTTAAATGATTGAGCTTCTCATCATTAGTTAGGATTGGTGTTTATCTCGTTGTTAATGCAATTGGTAAAATAACTTTTATGTTCGTAACTAGAATTGTTTTAACTAATTAGGGACTTTTCATCGAGTTTCTCATGATAGTCCAATCATAAGGATAAACAGAGTGTTTGATGCGCATCGGCACTTATAGCCATTCTGAAATTGAGCGAAAATGTATTTGGGGAGTCGATGATACACAAGTTTGAACTTTAATTGAATTATAACTCATTGCTAGTTTTTATTTATTTGTTTTCCGCTTTAATTTCATATGCTTAGTTTAGTACATCAATCCACACCCCCCTTTTTATATAAAGCGTAAAAGTTAAATTTCATTCACGACCAATCCCTGTGGAGACGACCCTACTTATCACTATCACAAGTTGTTGTGTTTAGAGATAATAGGCTTAATTATAAATCTTTATTATTTGTTGGATTCGACACCCGTCAATCACAACACATTCCATAATGAAACAGTGTAATCGAACAGATGCAACACTTGATTACATAATTGTCGATTTCACACCTTTATCACATGAATATCACAAAGATCGAATATTCAAATATAGAAAACAATGGGGACGTGAGATTCTACGTGATTTTAATCTAAAATCATGGGATCATTACAATTAATTAAAATAAGATACAAATTATAAAAAAAAATACTTGCTTACATTACTACCATTATTGATTTATTTTTATTTATTATAATTTAAATTATTGGTAAAAAAATGTTAGAGGCTCATAACTGTTCTCGCATTCTCGTAAATCACAGGGGTTATCGTTTGAACCTTCACCTGTATATATATATATATATATATATATATATATATTTAATCACAAATTAAAATTTTTAAATAAAACTACATAGTAAATAAAAAATCTTTATACTTATTTTATAAAAAAATTATTAAATTGACAAATGATTTTTGTGTTAGAAAATCCCAAATTTAGAAAATTTGTGACTCACGTCTTTTTCATTAAATTATTTTGTTAAAAAAATATATTATATAACCAATCAAAAATCAAATTTCTTAAATTATAGTTCATATCAAATAAAAATCTTATTAAATTAATAAAAATGTTGTTTTATTTTTTTCTAAAAGAGACAAAAAAAGATAAAAAGACTAAAATAACCATTAATTATAACGAAGAGGTTAGTTAAAAAAACATGACTGAAACAAATTAAATACCATAAAAATTAAATCTATAATAAACATATCAATAGGGATCCTAGTAAATAGAAATATCAAAAAACGAGATCAAATCTACAATACACTCTAAAGGAAAACTATTGTATTATTTTGAAATATTCTTTTTGTAATTTTTATAAAGCGAAATCCATAATCTTTGTTCCTATTGGTAACCACGCAAATGGTTCATTTTTTACATCTTTTTAGTAACAACTATTAAAATTTAAGTTTTCATATAATTAACTTATATGAATCTAAATTCATACGATTTGTTAAGTAATTTAGAGTTGCACAACAGGACCCATGACCAGACCCTCAAGGATGAGGGAAGTCATTCGAGCCTAGATCAATATGAGTTTTTAGAACAATGGTCGATTTGAAAAAGTGTCAAATGAGAACTGAACATGTTTAAAATCGATTTGTAAAGGTCCATACATCCAAACTTATTTTTGTGGAAGCAACAATGCATTTTCATAATAAAAAACCGTAACAAAATCAAACCCTCTTTTAAAACCATCGAGCCCAAATCATCGGTTCTAGTTTTCATAACACTACGCTTTTATTTTTGCTTCACGAACAAGATAAATACATCTCTACTTGACATTATTTAAAAGTTCTTTTTAATTATATTTAAAAAAGATATGCCAATTAAATTTTAAAATACTTGAGAAAATTCTCATTGGTTGCAAAGGGATCAAACAAAAAGATTTTTTTTGTATTGAAGTTGAATGAGTTCTGAATTTGATCCCAACCTACCCTACCCCAAGTTTGTGACCTTGTAAAGATATGAGAAATTCTCCATGAGGCTCCTAATTCATATGCCATCTTAATCATCATCTCCTTCACACAACTTGTAGATTTTTCTCCAAATCAATCAATCATCATCATTATGTGTACACATCATATGGTCCAATGAAAGATGGTTAATGAGATTTTTCTTGTGAGGTATTTGGTGTTATGTTTATAGTTTATATTACATAAATATTTATGGTTATCATTAATATTATTATTATTAAGTTATTTTTTAAACATATTTTCTTTCTTATCAATATTACTTTTATAAGTCAGATTCAAACAAGAATAGTTACTTAATAATAGATCATACGAATGACAAATCAGATGTGATTCTTCTCTTATTTCAATAGCACCTTCATTTCAACTACGAAGGCGTTTCATATACTCAACTACAATTCCTTATAGTCAACATAAATATCATCAAAAAGTAAAACGAAAATCTCCCAGTACTGAAAACAATCATAGCTGAAACCAAATGCCTAACACCTCTAGTTCATCCTCATATAGAACTAAGAAATTACTGGAAAACGATAATTTAAATAAAAATATCCAATAATAAAACAAAAAATTAAATACTAATTAAAACAATGTAAAACCAATTTAGACCTTCTCCTTGACCTAGTCAACTTTTGGTATTTTTGCATTTGAGAGATGTATATGACAAGTGAGCTAATAAGCTTGAGGAGTTCATAATTTCATGCAAACATTTCACTCATTGCATATGGTTATGCATAACACTAGAAACATATACATAATCTCATGCAACATGATAAAACAATTTAAAACAGTTAAAACATATATTATGTATAGCTCATGTATCAAAAACTGCATTACATGTAAAATACACCCAAAACATGCAACATGTACTGATTTATGTCAAAGAACATTTCATGTATAGGCATACATCCTTCTTAAATCTCATGAAATTCGTTGTAATGTAGGGTAGCTTGAAACTGATCATGGACTAATTACACTACCTCTTAGGTCACCTACATATCTATCAGACCTACAATGTCAATTACTAATTAAAACAAAATTATTCCAACATCGAACATGTTATGAAATTCAAGGATTTCTCTAATCTATAGCAGGTTTTAGAAAACTCTATATCCAAACATAACTTTATAAAATATATTTTGATTTTAGAAAGTCAAGAATCACTTCGATTACATGTATACACCGAATTTCATTAATTCATTAAGGGTTGTTGTCTAATTCCATCCAGTTCGAAAAACTCTAAATATTGACCTACTTAGAACCAAAATCAGCTTATGATCGATTCATAGAAATTTGGAGGACATACCTCAAACTTTTCAAAACCCTATCACACACCTTATTCGATGAACCAACGATTTATGATGAATTTTATAAAACAATATATACTTTATAGATTACTTTTGTTTCCCAACATCACCTATAGATCAATATTTTTCAGTTTCTCAACCTTATGGCTTCTAATTTCACCCGATTACACATGTAAACACCAACATGCATTATATAACATTGATTCATAAATATAACAAGAGTATTTAATATGTTTTATTTTTTGATTCGGTGATTGTTCCTCTACACGTTTGATGTCTTTTGATTCTTATCTACTTCACAATTCCATGCATATACCTTTATCCGATATTTGAAACTCAATTCTACACCTTCTCAAGAATACTTCTCCATTTTCCATAATTATATCATACTCCCATAATTATGTCATATTATATCTTCTGAAACTAAATCTCATAACTATCTTATATTTGATAAAAATATTTAAATTACTTCTCAATATTCTTCGTCTCTTATTTAATGACACATTAACCTCTTCAATTTTTACTTCCAATATGGACACTTAAGTCCCTTCTTGAAATCGTTATTAGAATTCACTCATAATATAGAGTGTTACAATTTCCTATAATAGAAGGAATATAAAATGCGTATAATATTCAAGCGTACACGTGCACACACGTGCATACACACACATGTGATCAAATATATTCACGTTCATCTAATACAAGTCGATGCAAAATAGAATGTGATACAACAATTATAATCCAACCCATTTTAAATCCCTATCAGAGCCAACACATGGCTATGAAGTTAGAGATCGTGATCTGTCTTACATCCCATTGATCTAATGGAACCAAAATGATTTTGCACCCACCACAACCAGTAAGAGCAAGTTAACGATCTTGAGACCCTTTTTCCCGAAATTGAACCAATGGCTCGCTCCCCTCGGTTTTATTTGAGAGCAATGGGGATAATATGCCTTTTTTGTTTTTGGAATCTTTCTAAATATATCAATAATTTGCTATCAGTCAACATTTTATTGGCTAGTCATGTTCAAATAATTGAGGGTAATTTCTTTCGTTTATACAGAGAGCACATATTTAAGGTTAACAACGAATAAATAAAGGTGACAAATAAATAAATCAAAATCGATTGAATAATGGATCAAAACAGAGAATTTATTAAATATGCGGGTTAATTCTTGATAATTTCTAAAAGCAAGTTACGAGGTCAAACAGGTTTGTTAAAATTTGATTCACCTGTTTGATATTAATGTTTTTTTTTAATTCTACCTTTAAAATTTTTATGACAACCTTTATAATTCATCTGATTAAAACCCTTCACGGTTTGTCTTATACAATTTGAAACAAAAAAACATCAACAACTTTAACTTGCCAAATACGGTATGCAAATCCTCGTATAAAATTTCCGTAATTTATGAATATTATAGCGTAGATGTAATTTGTAACACTCAAAAAATGTGATAACAAAATTTCCAAAGACATCGGAAATGTGGCATATAAATATTAAAGTACGAGCTTTCCAAAAGAGGAACTTAAACACACCAGTTAATTACAATTTGTAACCATTGGGTTTTGAGGATGACAACTTCTTAATCTAATTTCATAAAAAAAAAAGATTACAATTGGGTGTCGCCTAAACCACCAAAAATGACTTCTAGCAATGGCGTCTCTAAATGCTCCCCAAAGCTCCCTAAAACGCTTAAAAGCCTGCCTATGCATTCCTATCTTTTGAGCTTGAGATACATGCCGACACCAAACAAGTGTTAGGCCAAAAATACTAGTGAACATGAACATAAAGTAAGCAACCACAAAATATTTAATTAAAGCCATTCGTGAGCCAATAATAATGTCATTTTGGAAGCAACCGGGGTGACCCATATCCATTGTGAGTAGCGGGAACACAATAGTATTGCGTCTCATGCAATGGCAATAGGTGTCTATATTTAATCATAATGTCCAAGTACCCAATGACCTTTAACAAGTTTCACCTGAAGAATAGATTGACCTTAGCTAGTGTCGGTCTCTTTAGATAACACCTCAAGGCCCACACACACTTAGTGCCTAAACCCAAGGTAGCACCTCAAGTTTTGTGGTTCTTAGCATCCACCACAAAAAGGTAGCACCTCAAGACCCAAACTTCTTAGTGCCTACTTGGTAGTCCGACTATTTATAAATACAAGTCAAATGTCCAACACATGTATATTGAGGCAACTTCCATTCCTCGCATTAAAGAGTTGCAAAGTGACCTTATAATCTCATTCATAATCAGAAAAACTAACATTAAAGACCATGCTACCAATTTAGGTCCATAATAACACCAATGTGATTTTCATGTAAATATCAAGGAAATGAATCAAGTTCCACGTAAACCATTCCAAATAAGCATAGAACGTAATATGAATCATCATCATGACTTCAAGCTAACATTCTATCCCAAAATGTATGAAAAGTCTGAAATATGAGTATAAGACCAAATCACCAAAAATCAACATGTAATATACAAGGTTAGAGCTTGAAATGGTATCAAAGAACACATTTAGGCATGCATCTAGTTTTACAAAGCATTTAAAACTCACTTGCTAGGTTTTTAGAAAAACCCTAGAAAACCAAGCAAAACCCTAACGTGAAAAGGAGATCTTGAAGCTTTGGTCCAATACTTGAATCTTTTAGCTTAAAGGCTCCTAAATGCTTCCAAAGATCCGATCTTTCTGCCTTGAATGTTTCTCAACAGAAATAAATGAGGAGAGGGCGAGGTAGATATAAGTAATGAATGAACTAAGGCTAAAAACTCTTTAACTCACAGGTGCTAAGTGCGAATCTGATGTGCAACGCTAGGGACGTAGGTGCAAGGGTTGCCCGTGTCCTTCGAGATACCTATGGTACAAATTTCACGGAGCTGGTTATGCGATCTAGGGTCGCATTTTCAAGGGTCACAAACTCCCAAAATGCCTAGCTACGGTACTACAGATGCGACCCTGGCTTACGATGCTAGGGTCGCAGGGTTGCACCTGACCACTTTATCCGAAAATTAATGAAGACTTAGATCATATGAGTTGCCTTGTCTAATGAATCCGCAAAACGCACTACAACATCAACGTATAATTAAACTAATCTTAGTTTAACACACTTATCAAGTTTGGAAGGATACTTGAGCACAATCAAGGTGTTACATAATCAAGGTAAAATGAGTATTGTTTTCGTGCAAAAGGAATGCAACAAATAACAAATATAATAGGGGCAAATTTAGTGAAATGAACTACCTTGGGTTATATTTTATTAATAACGACTCAAACAAGTAAATTTGAAGAAAATTGTGAAAAAAATAAGTCAAATAGTTTAAAAAGTCAATTATTAGGGACATTCCTAAATTATTTTTTTATAAATATTTATATAATCATCTTTATTAAATTGTAAGGTCCTTAGCTCATATTTTTTAAAATAGTCTTAAAATTCAAACTTACAACTTCTTATTTTATAGTATAGTTTTGTAAAGCCTCCGTTTGAATTCCATAAAACTAACTGATAAACAAATTACAACTTATATTGTGTACTCCATTTTTCAAAAACCAAAATAACAGAAAATGTAGAATGACAAAAATTCCCCTGACTTAGCATAGCTAAGTTAACAAAGTTAGAATGAGGTATCTTATCCGTAATAAAAGTGAAACCACGACGACACTCCTCGAGTCCTTGTAATTATTTTATTCTATGGACCTAATTTCGTATAAACACAAGGACCAAGAATGTAGCTTACTCCAAAGAACATTTAGTAAATAAAGAAAAAAAATATGTACACAATTTTGGTCCTTGTTGGGTTCACAAAACTACGAACAACATTCCTAAACTTCAATAAATACAATAATGGTGAGAGTGGTATGCATTTTGCTTTGAAAGTCGTACCTTGCTCTAACATCGTTAGTCAAAAATGTCATTACGTGAGAGACATTTTCATCCTTTTACCTATTTTCTTACATTTTCTTTCAAAAATATATTGCATTATTACTAATGGTTACCTCCACGCTCCCTTCTTTCCCCTTCCCTTCCCTTCCCTTCCCTGGTGACCCACCCTTTTTGCCTTCTTAGCGAGCACCACCATGGTGCCATCTCCGTCGAGCACCTGTATTCAATGAACACCTACAACCTCTGTTGTAATTCTCAATGACATCTATGCCGACACTTACTTTTATCTCTCTATCTCTCTCATACACACATACACACACAATCCACTCCCCCTTATCTTTATGTTTTCAGTGACCACTTCCTCACCACGTCTGATTTATACACAAGAAGTAACTCCACCCTTCCCCCGATCAAAACCTTTTTCCCCTACAAGCACTAACATTGATCGATACATAGGGGTAGTGAAACAGTGAGATGTGGGAAGGAGAAAATACATGCAAACATACGACTACAACCATATTCCATTATGGATCTGGAAAATAAGAGCAAACAAATCTGAAAAACTTTTGCTTGACTTTTTGGGGGCTCTAGTTCAAAAATGAGTGGCAAATTATATGACATAATTTTTGTGTTCATCGGCGATGGTGATAGTGATGGTTTCTTTCTCATGGTTCTTTTTAAGAAATGTCATCCACTTTGAACCAGAACCAAAAGACAAAATATTAGTGACTTGAGATGGTGGTTGGATCGAAGATGATGACCTGGTTTTGGCGGATGATGGTTTGTGTAAAAGAAATTTAGTGAATCGGGTAGGAAGACTAAAATGATTCTCATTTCATGAGCTTTTTTTTAACAAAGTTAGTGATAGGAGTCACTTTCGAAACAAGATGCAAACTACTTATTGAACTTTAAGGATGTTTTTTTTTCACGGTTTTGTGTAAACCACATGGACCAAAATTGTAGTTACTAAAAAAATATAAGAGTGAATTACATTTTTTTGTCCCTAGGCTTTACACCAAATTATGAATTTCGTCCCTAAAGTAATCACGTTCATTGTCCTTGTGATTTGCGTTAAAATTGGTCTGTCACTCTAACAACATTAAAAACAATCTGTTAGTTTAATGGCAATTATGGCTTTTTTAACCCGTTTTTTAAACTATTACTTAGATGATGCCACATGCCAAACCCTTCCCTACCTTCCCTCCCACCACCACTTGCAAAGTTGACGACGACTTAGCACATGCATATGACAGTCATTATACTTATATCACAATCAAAAGACTTCTCCAAACTCGTTTGTTCATTTTTAACCAACTTTTTTGAGAAACATACATGAAATACATAAACTTTACGTGTAACAAATATAATATAGGTATACATAGATGAACAATATATATTTTCAAAACCAATTTCAAGTTTCATCACACACTCTCTAAAACAGTATTAAATATAAGTATGCATATAGATGAGCAATAACACTTTTAGCAATTCAAATGATGATTGTAACCACATCATTTTTTTTTTCATAACCGGCTATTTGATATCTTCTTAACAAACTCGTGTACACAGAAAACTAATTCGAATAATTTAAATTGAATAAACTTATATACAATTGTTGAAGACAATAAAAAATTTATCGATCATTTTTTACGTTGAATCTTGGGAGACATAAGGGGCCCAATGAACATGCCACACCTATCATTTAAAAAAAGAAAGTTTGTTGGATTCATAGAAATGATTGTTTTGCATTGAATTAAAACGGACATTTTTATTTTTATTTATATAAAAATGAGTCAAATATTTAATAGAAACCTATTTAATAAGTAAAGTTAAAGAAAATCTAACTATAAACGAAATAGGTTGCATAAGCTAAACATCGTTCATGATAAATGTTTACGATGGTTTATTATTTTAAATTGTGTTTTCTCAAGAAATATAATTATTTATTTGTAGGGGTGATAATTTTGGATAGACATGAAAATAAATGGGTTAAGGTTGAACTTTTTGACCCGTCAACCCGTCAAATAAATGGGTCGTGCCCAGGGCCGGTCTTGGGAGAAGGCGGGCCGGGCGTACGCTCAGGGCCCACAAAAAATAAGGGCCCCAATTTTTTAAAATCTAACACTATACTAGTAGTAGTATGCAAAAAATTTAGTAAATAAAAGAGACAAAAACAATTAGTATCTAATATATGAAACCTAAAAAGAATTTAGTATTATATTAAGGGCCTAAACACTTATTAATTAATTACATTGAAATATAAAATATTTAAAAACTAAAAAATTAATTAGTCAGTTTATAGTATCGTTTGTTGTCTTCTCAAGTTTTTTACTTAATATCAAAGTCTAAACTATTTGTCTAGAAAACCTTTATTATATTTTCTACACTAACTTTTATTCTTGTACTAGAATGTAGTAGATTTTAATTTTTTATTAACTAAGAAAACTTATACCTTTTGGATAAAAAACTATCCACCATATGACACGGTGCACCTTATATCTATATTTAGAATTTCAAATCATTCTTGTTTTTTCATACATTATTGACTCCTTGTCACCTAATATTGATTGCATGAATTTTAAGTACTCTCATATCTCGAAAACAAGAACAAAATCTTAAGCTATAACCAAATGAACTTTTGATTCTAAGATTGATGATTTTGAAAAAGTTTGTTTTAACCCTAAAAAGTTAAAACGATGATGGAAAATATTAACTAGTGTTATTCAAAATAGTCAACATTGTGACTCGAATTGAAATCACACTATATATTAAAGGTATATCATAGGATGCAACATATAAACTCACACATTCTTCTCATCTTTGGTGAGGTTTGAACCCTTGACTTCCTAGAAGGGCAAATGCTACAATACCAATAGACCAAAGCCCCTGGTATTATCGACTGATTTTGCGTCTACAAATACTCGAAAAAACGGTTCTATACGAATTGTTAGTATTTCTTGAATTCAATGTTATTTCCAATGATAAAAACGATATATCAAAATTTCTTGTACTTATCGAGGGTCCTTTTTTATATCTCGCTCAGGGCCTAGAAAATGTCAGGAACGAGCCTGGTCGTGCCCGGGTTGACACGCCAACCCGTTTAACATAAATATAATAATAAATAATATTTTTTAAAATATTTTTTATTCTAATTTCATATACTAATTAATTAATATTTTTCAAAAATAAATAATATGTTTGAAGCTTGAATTTGTTTGAATTTAGTTGTGTTTGGACTTTTTATTTGTTTGAAACTTGAATGTTTGAATTTGGTTGTATTATTATGTAAATTTGCTTGTGTTTAAACTTTTTATTTGTTTGAAACTTGTGTTTGGATTTTTTATTTAAATTTGGATGTTTGAATTTGGTTGTATTATTAGGTGATCCGCCAACCCGTTTATGACCTGCCAACCCGAGCGTGAACGGGTTAGGGTTGAATATCTTGACACGATTAGTTAAACAAGTCGTGTCCGAGTTTAGCCTCCCTGACCCATCAACCCGTGACTCACCAAACCGAACATGACCCGATTGCCGCCCCCTCTTATTTGATATTATTAATTATTTTGTAAATGAAAAAAACGTTTTAATTTGGACACATTTAATTTGTTATTTTGCAAAGAGACATAAGAGATAAAGAAAAGAAAAGAGAAGAAAAGAAAAGAAAAGAAAAGAAAAGAGTGAGTTACATTTTTCGTCCATGTGGTTTCTTGTTTTTAACGGATGCTATTCTCATAGTAGATTTGTAACGAGTAGGGTCCTTACAGTTTGTTTCTTCAATGGTTTAAATTCATAACACTAACATCGTTACAAAAAGTCAAATAAAGTAAAGGACATTTTAGTCTTTTAAGTTTTATTTTCTATGTAGATTCATCCACTAAAATCATGACACTTGTCCTACCACTTCCCCCGCCCCCTCTTTAATTAAACATTAATATTGATTTATCTTTTGATTCATTATTGGAGTTCTCCTTAGATCTAACCCACACACACATATACATATAAAGTTGAGTTCCGGTAAAAATGAAATTTATGGTGAAAAATGCAAAAACAGATCTCCACCTTTAAATGAATCGTAATTGAATATCAATATTAATGAGATGCATCGAGATACACCAGATCAATTATCTTCAAAAACACAATTCATTGATGGGAATAAGATTAAAAGTGATCAAAGATTCAGATCACTTCTGACGTTTCTTACGTTAACTCTTCTTCTTACATGATTCCAAACCTATACATATATACTTTATTTCAACTAGAAAATAAGATAAAAACTTAAAATGACTAAAATACCTCTCATTCTTACCTCCTTTTTTTTATCGACATAAGCGCCGTTTGAAATAAAACAAACCTGACTAACCATATTCACCAAAAGTTTAACCTAAAGACGGTATCTGTCAAAATGAAGAAATATAGGGACTAAAAACGTAATTAACTCAAAAAGAAAAATAAAGAGAAAAAGGCCGAAAACGGCTGGCCGTCAGCCGTGTGACAAGCCGCCATACCAACGGCGGAGATCTAATTCCCGCCCCGCCTTTTCTCCTTATAAAATCCCCCAAATCTTCTTTCGATTCTTTCAAACCCTCGAATTCGATCTTGGATTCTTTTTGGGGTTTTATAGTTCTTGAAATAAAAGTTTTTTGGGTTTTTGAAAATGTTACTTCGTAGCTCATCTAATCCGGCCCTCAATTCGTGGTTTCGACATGAAAATCTGAACGAATCTTTGTCGTCGGATTCCATATCTGTTCGTCGTACCCCCAAATTACCGACAATTTCGTTGTGTTCATTTAATGATTCTCCTAAGAAGATCAGTAGAGCTTCATCGGAGGCTGATTTAAACAAGAGTCCACTCAGAAAGAATACAAACAACTGTTTGCTTTCTGCTATAGCTGTTGAAGAAGATACTGAAGGAGAGGAGAGCGATTGTGGGGTTTTGCTGTTTTCAAATTATGGGTTATATGATAATGAAGGAGGTGGATTTGGGGTTATGGTGGATGAGACAGGTGGTGGTGGCGGTGAAGGGAAGATCTCCGGCGGTGGTGGTCACGGTAATCATCATGAAGAAGATGGTACCGATCTGTATTATCAGAATATGATTGAAGCAAACCCTGGGAACTCAATGCTTCTTAGCAATTATGCCAAATACTTGAAAGAGGTATGCATATATATACACTACTCATCTTTATCATGAACTTTATAATTGATCTTTATTTAGACATGTTTGGTTGGTTTTTTCATCACGTCTGTATGGATAAAGCTGTCTGTATGGATTGGGTTTTTGTTTTGAGGGTATTTTCGTGGATGGAAGGGGCGTATTTTTTAATTGGGAGGGGCAGGTCTAGGTAAAACTTGGCTTTCTATATAAAGCTCTCGCCTAGAAGATTACTAAATAAGTCATTTTATATATCATTAAGCCACTACCAAACAGTGATGGATAGCTCATTAAGCTCATTAAGCTGCTAACAAGCAGGTCCTTATTCTTACCCAAATGGGTTACGATTCTTTACTTAATGAATGATCTATTTCTTTGAATAGGTACGAGGAGACTTTTCGAAGGCCGAAGAGTATTGCAGTAGAGCAATATTGGCAAATCCAAGTGATGGAAATATATTGTCGATGTATGCTGATTTGATTTGGGAGACACATAAAGACGCTCCTCGTGCACAAAGTTATTTCGATCAAGCTGTTAAGGCTTCCCCAGATGACTGGTAAGATAAAATGCTATAATAAATACTTAAAAGAACTCCACTTTACGGTTTGCTGTTTCTTTCCCAATTGGTCTAAGCTTTTATGATATAAAATTTCTTTATTTGATAATGTTGCAGTTATGTTATGGCTTCTTATGCTCGGTTTCTTTGGGATGCCGATGATGAAGAAGAGGAAGAGGAAGAGGAAGAGGATGAAGTTGAAAAGAAAGCTATTTGCAATATGAATATATTAACAACAAGTTTCTTAACAGGAACTTCACAACCACCTCCAATTGCTGCAGCTTCTTAAAGATGATGAACAACTCTTTTGTATATTAGCAGAGATATTATATAGTAACTTTCTGACCCATCTTTTGTTGTTTTCTATATTTGCTTTTCAACTTTTTTTTTAACCTTTCCATAAGATGTTGTCTCATCAATGGTTTATTATAGATATGTTTCTATTGTAGTATTTTTTGTAATTATCATGTTATAAAGGTAATAAAAGATATATAATGACTTCTTGTTAGTACTTTACTAGGCTACCACTTCTTTACATATGTAATTAGGGCCGGTTCTTAGCAGCTTAATGGGACTCTGTTTACTGAGTCAGCTATACATGACTCTTTGGTAGTGGCTTAATAGTATAGAAAGTGGCTTATTTAGTAAGCTTGTAAGGGGAGGTTTATGCAGAAAGGCAAGTTTTTTTTCCAAACCTTCCCCTCCCAATTAAAGAAACACGCTCCTTCCATCTATGAAAAAACCTTCCAATCTATATAGATAGATTAATCCACACCAACAACTTTATCCATACAAGACTTAATGAAAAACCAACCAAACTGCCCCTAAGTTATATATATATATATATATTACATAGGGTTTCCTTTTGGAAAACGTCAAAAAAAGAGAAAACTGAAGAACACCCTGGGAGCCTTCCATCTGGACGGTATGCACTAATGCATACCGGTAATTTGTAACATACATTAGTGAATATGCATCAATGCATATGTAATGATAGAAGCATTGGTGCATAGGAACAAAAAATGCATACCGTCCAGATGGAAGGCTCCTAGGGTGTTCTTCAGTTTTCTCTTTTTTTAGTGTTTTCTCTTGAACCTCCCTCATTATATATATATATAGGGCCAGATTAAGGGGAAACCGTCAAAAAAAGAGAACTGAAGAACACCCTGGGAGCCCTGCATCTGAACGGTATGCACAAATGTATACCGGTAATATGTAACATGCATATGCACTAATGTATACCGGTAATATGTAACATGCATATGCCCTCCATCTGAACGGTATGCACAAATGTATACTGGTAATATGTAACATGCTTCAATCGCTTGTATGCATTTGTGCATACCGTCCGGATGGAGGGCTCCGACGGTGTTCTTTAGTTTTAGCGTTTTTCCCTGAACCTCCCTCTCTCTCTCTCTATATATATATATATATACCTCATAGGATAGAATCACAGAGGGATTTTTGTGAAACCCGTGTGTTAGTGAGCCCTGTGTTCGTATGCATAGTTTTCAACCTCACCATTTTTCCTTACTGTTACCATTAATAATTCAACAATTTTGTAAGCAGTTTAATCTAGGAAACTAACAAAAAGGAAAACAAATTAGTCAAGTAAAGTTCATTATATTATTTCAACTTCATAAAAATCATTAGTCTTATAGCGTCATTAAAAGATAGCAGGACCATTGCCTCTCGTATTCAAGTGCAGCTGCTCACATGAATTGATTGAATGAATGAATTGTGATAAGAAATCAACGGATAATTATGTTCTATTTACCTGCTGTTTTGTTCTTTGCATAAAATATCTAGTTAGTGCTTGGACTTGAATAAGACATTGCACCTAATGTGTACAGACTTCTGTCCCACAAGTGCTTGGAAGTATCTCATCTAGATTGACTTAACTTTATTGCATTTTTATCATTATGCATGGCTGTCTAGATTGGTATGTAAATGTTATCCATATAGATCATAATAACAGCAAATTCATGCACATACTACCATAAAAGAAACCATATAATTTTCTAGGTATCTTGTTATGCATGTTAATGAATAACGATTAACAAAAATAGGCCCTTCATTATAGAAGACCTCTTGACATTAGTTATGGTTTTTTAAGGCTTTTGAGTGCGGTAATCATTAATTTCTTGATGATGTTTCTGCTGAAAATAATCTTAGAAGATATTGGGACTTGGCAGAATCGCTGATTTTAGAGTTGTGATTATTTTTTGCAAGAAAAACTTTTGAGCTGTATACAAGGTCGTAAATCCTTCATTGAATGTAAGTTGTATTATGCTTTATAGAACTAGGCGACATACTTCTTGTATTGAGTGTCAGCTGGCGAGGACAATGACAAATTAATAAGGCTATTATATGATCCTTCTCATGAAAAGCAATACATATTTTTGTCTAAATGCATGATGGGAATTTTTGTTTTATTGTTTTTAGTTCATTGGATCAAGTGATTAATGGAACAAATGTGCTTAACAAAGAAATTTTCCAAGGGATGATTACCGAATACAATATCTAGTCAAGCTCATAAGCATACACACATTTAGGGATTGGTGATGAAATATCTAGACTTGGAATGGGATCATATTAGTTTGTACAGAAAAATGGTTCTTGATCTCAGGATTTGATCCCCTTTTTTACATTCCAAATAAGAAAATTTAAATTTGGAGGACAATTATACATGGTTCCCAGGATCTATAATTCCCTTAGAGGGTCAAATATACATGCATAGTTGGACTATTTTGAACAATAGTCAAGAAGATCTTATGATGTGGAGCATTTTAGCATATATATATATATATGCATATAAATTTGACTTTTGAACACACTATCGCATATAGACTCTAAGCTCCATGCAAGATGAAGTCTTCAACTAGGAAGATAAATACTACTACTAAATGGTAAGGGACCTGGGGGAGGTTGTTATCTTGGTATGATTATTTCATGAAATTTGTAACATATTAAAGAATTCTTCATTTTTTTTTTCTCTTTCTCGGTTGATGTATTATTTTGCAAGTAAAATAAGTTGATTTGATTCTATTGATCCCTCCGAGGTCACTGGGATTTTTCTTGTTGTTCTCCATGGCTTGGCTTTTATAGGCCTAGTTCATATGAGCTGATATAAACTTGAGCCGTGACTCGGCTTGTATAGGCTAGGCTCTTTTCCCCATAGGTCTGGTTAATTCAAGCTTGGCTCATTTAGGCTTGTTGAGTTGCCTAACCCACGCTATAGTTGGCTCAAGCCCGGCTTGGATAGTCAGCTGAGCTGTTTTGGCTTCACTTGGGCTTGCCATAGGATTGGCCTTGCCCAGCTTTTTGACATTGCTCACAAATTTTCAGAGCCCAACAGTTTGTCTGATCTACATCTGAATCATTTTCTTTTTTCTATATTATCAAATTCAAGTAATAAAAATTAATGATATTCTTGTATAATATTAAAAGCTAAAAATAATAGGACAAAAGGAGAGATTACATCTGGTAACTAGCAGATCTAATAATCTTGTTGTCTGTGTAGGTTCAGATGATCCAAAACCAGCCAAGAACAGAGCCAGAAACTAACCCTAGTCCTAAGAACAGAGCCATCACAACCGCAGCCATTTCTGCATCTGAAGGTGGCACTAATTTAGGCGCTAGAATCATTATGACACTTGTCAGATACCCATTGGTTAGCCCCAAAATAACCGTCAGAAACACCACAAACACCTCATTTTTAAGCCATTTAGGTCCATGGAGACAGGCTGTAAAAAGTGGATATAACAGCAGCCTACCCATACAGCCCCACGTAGCCTTAGTAATACTTTTTAAGACATAAATTGCGGTGAACGATTTCCCAGTGAAATCCGCGATATTATAAGTGGTAATCAACATTATTGGGTACCAATCTTTAAGGAGTTGTGACTCTATGTTTTCTGCCAAGTATCCTGGAAAAATAGATAAAGTTACGGTATATATGATGAATATCCCTAGAGCTGGCCATCGAATCATTCTTGCTACATCCCAGAATTTAGTTCTTGATGTGGAAACGTCACGTTGGAGTAATTTGTAATGGTGTTCCATGACGGGTAACTTGTACAGCAAGGTACAAAAAACCATGCAGACTAGCAAAATGAGCGTGCTAACTAGGAAATATAAGTGGGCGCTTTTCTTGAGGCCTTGTGGATTTTGTGGGAGTGATGCCTTTGTTGTAATCCGTAAGAGGGAGACCAGAATTCCTGAGAAATTGATGGTTACATAATTATTAGCTCATCTTTTTGATTGGAAAACGATGTTTTGAACTAAGTGGAATTCTTCATAGATGAGTTATTCATTATGAATAGTCCTAATTATTCATAAATATTCATTATGAATACTCCTAATATTCATTGTGAATATCATGATATTCATCATGAATAACTCATGAATAGTTGATTCCCAGATTGTCAAACTAGTTACTGTTCTCATTCAATAACTTGAACGTGCCCTTATCATCCAAATTTAGAAAATTGCTAACCAATACCATGATATTCATCGTGAATATATCATGATATTCATCATGAATAACTCATGAATAGTTGATTCCCAAATTCTCAAACTAGTTACAGTTTTCATTCAATAATTTGAACATGCCCTTATCATCCAAATTCAGAAAATTACCAACCAATACCTCAAAAATGCATCCAAATGCTAACAAAAGTTACCTGATGAAGCCGTGCCAGCAAAAACGGCTTGCATGTATTCTTTTGGCAATTTTCCTGCAGATCCCACGAGGCTTCCTCCTATTAAGCCATCCGCTAAGCCACAGATCACAACCGATGCAACCACAACATAAAATGCTGCGCTAGATTTCACGTCTTTCCAAGACCAGTCGATTAATGGAGTTACCATGAGAGAAAGACAAAACATGGTAAATCCCACATTCATCCTCACTTGAAAGGTAACTATTCTGCTAAAATTACTCCAACTTATCATAATAATTAGAACCAAAAGTGACGAACTCATATAAGCTACTGAAAACACTTTTTCTACGTGTTTTTCTGGATAAAGATGGCTAAAGTAGTCGATAGCTGTGATTAAAGTATTCCATGGAAGCAAATTGCCTGCACCAAGTAAGAAATGGATTATATAAGCTATCTTATAGGTGTCTTTGGGTTCATTTTGATCTGGGTCGTTCTTCAAAGTCTCCATTTGGGGTTCTTTTGGGTTAACGGCTGAGGGTTTGTGCTTATTAGAATAAGGCATTCTATAAGCAGAACTTGAAGACCATTGGGAAAAAAGATTTTATGGTGCTTAAAGATGGATAAAGATAACAGCCATTATAGGAAAGGGATAGAAGGAAAACGTTCGTGAGGGTGGGGGGAAAAGGAAGATTCTTTCTAATTTTTTTTTCTTTCTGGATCACTGGAAAGCCATGTTACTCTAATTCGACGGATGTAAATTGGAAAATATCTCTATTTTTTAACAGAGGGTGTCTTTTTTACCTTGTTGGTACAGCTTAATCCATCCAGTCGATTGAGGGAGTTTGTGAAATCTTATTGAAAGGCATTTCCCTCTATTTATTTTTACTAATTTTTACTTTGGTTTTTAAAAGAATAACCTTTTGATAGGTATTCTTTAAAAGCATGGCTTTCTTACTGCCCGACAGAAAAATGCCTCAAAATCTGTCAGAAGGTAATGCATTTTAAAAAACCTGTAAGAACCCTGTTCTCTTTCCGCCTTTAATTTTAATTTTAATTTTATCCCACTTGGGAATTACCAAAAAGATCCTAAAATTCATCACTATTTTCCTTTTTCTACATCTGAAAGAAGTACAATGCATGTTTGAACATTCAACTCACTTTGGTTCTTCTTCATTTCTTGATTGATAGATTGAAGGATGATGATGGGCTATGAAGTTGGAAACCGACCCGTGTTGTAAATGTTGTAACTTTATCATACAAGAAAAATGGACCGTGGGCCCACGCGGAAACTGTAAAAATGGATGGCGATGAATGGTTTGTGGTTATTTTAACTTTTATATATATAGTCTTTACTGTTACAACACATGTTGTGGCTTTTTTGTTTGATTGATGTTTTGATCCCTTCTAATCATATGGCAGGAATCCAGTTGGTTTTATGGATGGATCATATAACACCTTTGGAGTCTAGATGGTCCATCCTTTAGTTAGCTTCTCACTGGTAAAATATTCTTCCATATATTCTGATTTTATTTTTCACCTTTAATTTCAAGAGTGAGTATTCCTTTCATCTGTTCACACAGTTTGTCTTTTTGTGAGCATGTTTGGATTGTGCCAAAGCACATGATGGCATATATGGTTGGGTCAGGTTTTTTGGTAATGGGTTTGAAACACATCTCATGCTTTGAACTTGGAAAATATAGGCGAAGGATCGTGTGAGAAGGAGAGTTAAAAAGATGAAAAGCTTAAGAAGGGATCTGGACTCTTGATCACATTTTATCTAAAACCCACCCATGAATCACGCTTGATATGGGGATTGATCCTGTGCATGCGAGGGTGGAGATCCCTTCTTACGCTTCTCACCGGTACCCAACCCTACAAATATATATGCATATATATATATATAGTGTTAGGTTCCGGTGAGAAGGAGAGTTAAGGTGAGAAGTGTAAGAAGGGATCTCCACCCTTTAATGCACATTAGAATGAGATGCACAAGATCAATCACCATATCAAGCGTGAGTCATGGGTGGGTTTGAGATTAAATGTGATCAAGGGTCTAGATCCCTTCTTATGCTTCTCATCTTAACTCTCATTCTCACGTGATCATTCTCCTATATATATATATAGGCTAAATCAGATAAAAACCAAAAAAGGATTGAAAACCGCGAGGATTGATCTAAGCCTCAGTTTGGTTTTGATCCTATGGTTTTAATTGAAAGCTATTTTTAGTTTAAAAAAGGCAGAATCGTCATTTTGGTAACAAAATTTAGTAGATGAAACATACATATTCACTCACCATATGAAACACACAAATTCACCACATGAAATCCAAATATAGTTGATCGTTCTTTATGGAACACATATTAATTCACCAGATTCACCATATGAATCCAAAATACATACTAATTCACCAGATTCGCCGTATTAATCCAGGTGTATTCAATGATGAATTAGAAAGTCAAATATGGCCACTATAACAAAATCATTATTACGCCCTTCTCTTTTTATTAGTATTACAAAAATGCCAACAAGTTTAGTAACCTTTGATTAAACTCTTTAATGGTTGAGATTAGTCCTCACGGTCTTCAACCTTTTTACGGTTTTTATATGATTATCGCCCTATATATATATTATATTAACTGATTATGTTCGCTTGTATGGTCTTCTTTTATGAAAAAAAAAAACTCGGGTGGAGCTTGCAAGCTGTGGGATTGATGTTTTATGGTTTAAATTTCTGGACCAAGTAGAAGAATCTTTGTGAAACCAGACTAGTGGTTTCCATAAATGGTTTGCCTCATTGAGCCTGTTTATTTTTTAGGGACTCTTTGGGTGCATTTGGTACATGGGACAAGACATGACATGACACAACAAGAACTTGTTGCCCACGTTTGGTGCGACATTAAGTCCATTAAGTATTGTATGAAAAAGGTTGTCTGTGTGGGTTACTATGTCTGTATAGACAAGGAAGACTTTTGTTTAGGAGAGTTTCTTTTTTCATAGATGGAAGAAATATGTTTTTTATTTGGAGGGGCATGTTGGAAAAAAGCTTAGTTTTCTGCATAAAGCTTTCCCTAGAAGTTTACTGAATAAGCCACTACCAAACAGTCATGTATAGCTGACCGAATAAGCTGTGAATCTCATTAAGTTGTTAACAAACAGACCCTTAGACTAGGAGCGACAGTTTTCTGTGGGACAGTCCCACCAAAATAGGTGGAACAAAAATAGATGATACAAGATTTGGTTTATTACCAAACTATCCCGTTGTAAATTAAAACCCCAAAACCTTGTAGAATTCTTTCACCCACCTACCTCATTCTCGCCCGTCCAGTCTTGTTCCATGCCGACCCTTACAGACTTGTTGGCATACCAAACACACCCTTACACGCCACATGGGTTTGTGTAGAGCTTGCTTGGGGAAAAACGAACCCATGTGTCCTCTAACAATCCCTAAATAGATAACAATTGTGGCCACCGAGTTTATGAAGGCTTAGCAGGGCTGATGTATTGTTGTCACAATTTACCGGGATTAGCCTGAGCATAACCTGGTACACCCTTAAAAAATGGGAAATTTGCCAAAATAGCCGTTTTTTACTTGTTTCACTAGATAGTTAATTTCTCCCCAAAGTTACCAAAATAGCCATTAGGTTCACAATTGCAAATGGTGAAAATATAAAAAAGAAGAAGTTTTTGAACTAGGTGCGCAATTTCAGGGACCAAATATGTAAAATTTGGAAATTACATTGTAATTGCGAAGTTGATATTGCGAATCTAGACCAAATTTTATATATTTGGTCCCTGAATTTGCAAACCTAGTTCAAAAACTTTTTTTTTTTTACATTTTCACCCATTCACAATTATGAAAATGATGGCTATTTTGGTAAACTTTTTGAGAAAAATGACCAGGAATAAAACTACAAGTAAAAAATTGGCTATTTTGATAATTTCCGTTCTAAAAACAATCTCTAAATAGTGAACGGGCTCATGAGGTGGCATAATCGTTAATGCCCTCGAAGCAGGAAATTTCAAATTCATTGAAGAGTGACATAATGTTGAACCTATAAATGTCACATTCATTAAGATCGGACGGTTCAAAACTCGTTACTTGCAAGACCGATATAGGGGGTGGGACTAGAAGTTTTAAGGTCATTTCATACCCAATTAAGATCCCTAAGTGAACATCACCATCAAAATAGTGAACCTATCTTTAGAACATGAATGGTGTTATTAAAGCAATGGCATTGCTCTCTTATGCTTTTTGCTCATAATTATGAAATGACTCTTGGTGCGACCTAAAAGCTTTTGCTAGATTCATGGACCATTGGCTTAAGTAGAACTTGATTCTTTTTTTTAACTCCCTATGCATCTTGTTACTTTCTTTTTCTCATTTAGTGCTAGGTTACAATCCCCCCCCCCCCCCCCCCAAATTCCCTTGTCATTTCACCTTTTAATCGTTGAGACAAAAGCAAACCATGAACCAATAAACCACGTCATTCGTTACGAAAGCACTGTGCTTTTGAAAGAAAAAGCAGCTTCTGAAGGTACTGTACTAACTTGGACGGTTAGTAGGTCTCTGCCATGACGACAAGAATTGTGTTTTGGTCTTTCTTTTCTTTCCACAATGCCAATATATCGAGGTAATCAAAATTGTAAATTGGCATAAAACCAACTAAGTTAGAATCTGTATACATACACAATTCATTCTGGTTGGTACTAGATCTTTGGCGTTTTGTAGTTTGGGAGACTATTATTATAAAGTGGTAGTTCAATAATTTTTCTTTTGCTCTTTACACTTTCACTGCTAGTAGACAACTCTTTCCTTTTTCTTTTACCTAAAGCGTCAACATTTGTTCTATATTTGCCGAATTTAGCACTATATGTCAAATAAGTTATGAAGCACACATTAAAATTACGATTTGTTAAACCTTAGCATGGACAATATCGGTTATCATACACTTTACATATGGTGATACATGTGAATATTGTTGGTAAGCTCGTAAAATATTTTATTAGTTTTTGAGTAAACTCTAATTTTGGTTCCTGTGGTTTAATGAAATCTTTGAAAGTGAGACCTAAACTTTTTTCACTCTAAAAATTGTCCCATTGGTTCTTATTTTGCTCTGAAAGTGTTCCCCTGTCACTAACTCCAATAATTTTTTTGTGTTAGTGTCAGAGGTATTTTATCCATTTAGGCTACTTCTAACTTTCTATAAAAAATTAAACATATAATATATTATATTTTTATATAATATATGTATATATGTACAAACTTAACAGAAATAGATAAAAATGCCCCTGATACTAATAGAGAAAAATTGATGGAGTTAGTGATAGAAGACTACTTTCAGAGCAAAATGAGAACCACAAGGACGATTTTTTAAGTTACCAAAGTTTAGGTCCCATTTTCAAAGATTTCGGTAAACCAAGGGGACCAAAATTAGAATTATCAAAGTTTTTTCCCTTAGTGATCTTACTATTTTCCTCCGGTTTTCAAATCCCTTTAACTTTTCCAATTTTATAAATATGTTTAAACACTAAACGACCGGTAGGAAAGTATACATCGACAAGTTGTCTTATTGCACTTTATTAAAAAGCTTCTTATATTAAGAGGTTCATCAAAAGTTGATATTCGTTGGGAATGGCTTGATTGTCAACCATATGGTTATAAATTCATATTAATATATATATATATTTTTGCTTATATATTCGTACAAGTATTAAATGAGTTGAATTTTATCTTATATGTATATGTATTTATGAACTCATGTATGTATTTTAGTCCAACTCATGTATGTGTGTGTGTGTGTCTGTGTGTGTCTCATGTATATGTGTGTGTGTGTGTCTGTGTGTGTCTATGTGTGTGTGTATGTGTATGTATGTATGTATGTATGTATGTATGTCTGTATGTATGTATGTGTATTTATCAACTCATGAACCTGTGATTTTGGAACATATGATATTTGGTATAAAAGAACCCTTAATATCTCAATAGGGGTGATTTGGTCATTTGAACCAAGTCTGTTTTGTCCTGTCCTATCATGTAATATATTACCAAACGCCAAATAGTTGTCTTGTTCTGTCCCGTCCTGTCTGCGTGCCAAACGCACCCTTAAGGACAGGTTTTCACCGTGCAGATTGTTCACACAGTGCAACGTTGGCTCGTCGAAAAAATAACAGGTTGCTTTTTTAGTTTATTCTTGCATTTAATTTTCGTTCTCAAAGTTAACAATCTGCTTCTACCCCTTTCTAGCATTCTGTTTCTACCCCCTTCTATCATCGAATCTAGGAGTGAGCAAAAACCGAACCGAAACCGAAAAAACCGAAAACGAAACCGAAAAACCGAAACCGAAACCGTGAAAAAAACCGAACCGAAAACCGAAAAACCAAACGGTTCGGTTTCGGTTTTGGTGTCCCAACCGCACCGAAAAAACCGAACCGCACCAAAAAACCGAACCGCACCGAAAAACCGAACCGCACCGAACTGTTAATATTTACCATTTTTTATTATTATTTTTATTATATATATATATTAATAATTAATAAATTTATATTTAAATTTTAAACTTTAAACCCCTTAGCCCTTACTGACTCAGTACATACAGTCACGACTTCTTCATCACAGGTGAGAACGACTTTTTCTTCTTCTCCACTTGAAAGTTGAAACCCTAGCGGCAGCCGGCAGCACCACCATCAGTCCATCACGACTTCTTCTTCTCCACTTGAAACCCTAGCTAGCGGCAGCGCCACCATCAGTCCATCACAACTTCTTCTTCTTCACTTGGTATGATGGCCTAATTGTGCTAAATTTCTTTGATTCTTATTGCATTGTTAGTTTTGTGTTTGATTCCTAAGATTTCTTTGTTTTTCTTATGAACACCAAGTGTTAGTAACTTCATGGGGATTTCACCAAAAACCAAAACCCATTCGGTTTTAAAACCGATCCGAAAACCAAAAACCAAAACCATTCGGTTTTAAAACCTAACCGAACCGAATCGAAAAAAACCGAACCGAAAAAAAAAACGAAAACCGAAAAACCGAACAGTTTGGTTTTCCAAAAACCGAATGGTTCGGTTTTCGGTTCGGTTTTGGCCAAAAACCGCACCGAACCGCACCGTGGTCACTCCTAATCGAATCTATCACGAAGGATAGATTCGAACCTAGTGGTTATTACGATTTGATTTCGAGTTTCCAAACGACTTTGGACTGTCACATTTAATTATAAATAAAATCTTGGTTCAAGTTTCTTTATAAAGTTTCAATCTCTGTTTCTAATCCATATAAATTTATTTGACAACAATGTTAAAGGTTCTATATTATGGACACCGGAAATTTTCGCCTTTTGAACCATGACCTAATGAAGCTCGAGAAATTTGACGGAACTTCCTACACAGTTGGGACGATAAGGTCAAATTCATGCTAATGGTCCTAAACCTCTACTGGGTCTTGGACCCCCAACTCGAATCCATTCCCGAAAATCCGATTCCCGAGCAGGGAAAAGAACTGGACCGTAAAGCAATAGCCGATTTGGACAAACAAATGTTTCTCCGCAAGGAGGCGGAAACCTTAGCATGTGGTCACATAAAGAACACACTGTCTGATCGGCTGTTCGACCTATACACCCCGGTTACGTTCCCACGTGAACTTTGGAAAACTCTTGAATATAAGTATAAGTCACAAGAAGACGGAACCAACAAGTTTTGTGTGTCCCAATACTTACGTTTTCAAATTGTAGACGATAAACCTATTTTGGAACAAGTACATGAACTACAAGTTTTGGTAAACAAACTAAAAATGCTTTCCATTGTAATTCCAGAAAATTTCCAAGTAGGGGGAAATCATAGACAAATTACCCCCATTTTGGAAAGATTTTTCAAAGAGAATGATGCATAAATCCGAAGATTACTCTTTGGATGATTTATGCGAACATTTAAGAATTGAGGAAGAGGCACGTAACCGGGAGAAGAGATGAAAGGTCATATTAAGTGCTAACAGCATGCAATCTGTAGCAAAAGGGAAGGGTAGGGTTGGAGGTCCAAAACAGAAATGGAACTTGGATCCAGTTCAGGGAAACATATTAAAAGGGTCCGAAAGTGCCACATCTGCGGAGAGACGGGGCACTATGCTCGCGAATGCTAGCAACGAAAGTCCGGACCGCCTGTTGCTAATTCTGTTGAAGACATTAGACAACTTGTGGCGACTCTTCATATGGAAGATATTGATATGGTTTCTCAGGCAGCTACTAGAGTTGTAGCTGCGAGAGGAGGATGGTATATGGACTTGGGAGCCACTGTCCATGTTTGTGCGGACAGATCCCAGTTTTTTTATTACGGGCGAGTGAGAGAGGGAAGACAAGTGGTTGTGGCAAACAACGGTCGTGCTGACGTCGTTAGAATGGGAAATGTGCTACTGAAACTCACATCCCGTAAGACTGTCACTCTCAGAACCGTTCTACATGTTCCCTCTTTAAATAAGAGCCTTGTTTATGCTAACAAACTCGACGAAAACGGGTTTGGAATATATATTGAATCAAGTAAACTTATTATTTACTAGAAGAGAACTTTTATCGGTAAGGGATACAACCACTATGGTCTGTATCGCGGGAATATGAGAGAGGACGGAGATGAGAATGTTTTGGAGGCCATGAACGTTGTGGAGGACGGACCTAGTAGCTCAGTTGGTAGCAATGTTTTAGTTGTTTCTGATCATGTTTTTTATTTTGTTTTCAATGTTGATGTAACTCCAATTTCGTTGGATAAAATTAACGTTTGAATTATTTGTTGGTTCTATTTCTTTATGGCACAAATGATTATTGCATACAAATGTGAAAAATATTGAAAAATGCAAATGTAAGGTTTAATTAAAATTGATAACAAAGATTTTGGAAAATGTGAAATTTCTGTAAAATCAAAGTTTACAAAGAAACCTTTTCCAAGTGTTAAAAGGGATACATCAGTGTTAGAGTTAATTCATTCTGACATCTGCGAATTAAATAGAATACTTACGCGTAGAGGCAAAAAGTATTTCATAACATTCTGCAATGACTTCACCCGATTTTTACATGTTTATCTTTTACACTCAAAAGATAAAGCTTTTGAGGCTTTTAAACTTTATAACGCTGAAGCAGAAAATCAATTCGATAAACGAACCAAAATACTTCGATCAGATAGAGGTGGTGAATATTTTAATGGAGATTTTGATGCATTATGCGAAGAGAATTGAATCAAACATGAGCGCACCTCACCATATACCCCTCAACAATGGTTTGGCGGAAAGAAAGAACCGCACCCTTGTTGAAATGGTCAACCGTATGTTAAACCAATCAGGCCTGCCAAAAAATTTATGGGGAGAAGCCCTACTCACTGCTTGCCATATCCATAACAGAATCACTAGTCGTGTGATTCCAACCAGTCCTTATGAACTTTGGAAAGGAAGGAAACCAAATCTTAACTATTTTAGAGTCTGGGGATGTATTGTCTACTATCGAACCCCTAATCCAAAAAGATCTAAATTGGGTGCCCGTGTTATTAAAAGCGTATTCATTGGATATGCTAGAAATAACAAGGCTTATAGATTATTGGATAAAGAGTCAGGAGTCATAGCAGAATCCAGAGACGTGAAGTTCTTTGAAGATAAGTATTCAGATGATGCTGAAAACTCAGAACCAACACTGGCTTCTAATCTTCCTAGCACATCTCGTGATAGTTCGAAAACCTCGAGAAAGGTTGACGAACCACATAGAAGTACTAGAGCAAGAAAGGAGAAAAATCTAGGAGATGATTTCTTCTCATACTTGGTAGAAGGAACTCAAAAGAATGAGACGAGAGAGGTCATTTTCTCCATCAAATTTAGATGATGATCCTAAGACTTTCAAAGAAGCCATGTCTTTAAGGGATGCTCCATTGTGGAAAGAATCAATAAATGATGAAATGGACTCTATTATGGGTAATGGTACTTGGGAATTGTCTGACTTGCCTAATGGAGCAAAACCCATAGGTTTTAAATGAATATTGAAAAGAAAGTTACATCCAGATGGTTCTATTTCTGCCTTTAAAGCTAGGTTGGTAGCTAAAGGGTATAGACAAAGAGAGGGAAACGATTATTTTGAAACCTATGCTCTAGTTGCTAGAATTAGTTCTATTCGAACTCTTATAGCAATTTCAGCCATAAAAGGATTGTACATTCATCAAATGGATGTGAAGACAGCCTTCTTGAATGGCTATCTAAACGAGGAGGTTTATATGGAGAAACCCGAGGGATTTGTGATACCCGTACAAGAGAACAGAGTGTGTAGACTTATTAAATGTCTATACGGGTTAAAACAAGCTCCCAAACAGTGACACAAAATATTTGATACGACTATCACTTCTTTCGGGTTCCGATATAATGAGGCCGACATATGCATTTACTCAAAATGCACGAGAGGATTCACTGTGATAAACTGTCTGTACATAGATGATATGTTGATCATTGGAACCGACCTAGAAGGTATCCTTGAAACTAAAAGCTACTTATCCTCGAATTTTAAGATGATAGATCTTGGAGAAGTAGATACCATTCTAGGGATAAAAGTCAAAAGGTCAGCATCCAAAATCTCTTTGAGCCAATCCCATTACATAGAGAAGATACGGACCAAGTTTCAACATTTGAACATAAGGAGTTTAATACTCCATTTGATTCAAGTGTGAAACTCGACAAAAACTCTGGTAGAGCAGTGGCTCAACTTGAGTATGCTAGTGCAATAGGATGCATGATGTATGCAATGCATTGCACTAAACCGAATATTGCTTTTGCTGTGAGTAGACTGAGTCAATATACTAGCAATCCCGGTCCAGAACATTGGAAAGTTATCAGTAGAGTATTGGGTTACTTGAAAAGAACCAATGATCTAGAGTTAACATAAATGACACATCCAGGAATCTTAGAGGGATATTCTGATATGAGTTGGATAGATCTGTAACACCCCCAAAGCCCAAAGCAATGGACTTACCCAACAATTTCGAATCCAACTTAAAACCATGGTGGAGGTTATTAGTAGCCCACTGCTTGAGGCTTATAATGAGCTTCCAAAAATCCCTTAGTTTATCAATGTAGGACGAGTTGTTACAAAATCCCCCACTTAAACTCTTGACATCCTCGTCAGGTCTGCCCAGAATCTTTCTCCTTGTCATCGACGATGTGGGATTCGCCTAAGATGTTACAAACACCCCCTCTCGAGGACTTATCATACCCGATGAGGTTTGCCCCACCATCACGATGGTACAAGGATCAACTCTCATACCATTTGTAACACTCCCAAAGCCCAAAGCAATGGACTGACCCAATAACTTCGAATCCAACTTATAACCATGGTGGAAGTTATTAGTAGTCCACTGCTTGAGGCTTATAAGGAGCATCCAAATCCCTTAGTTTATCAATTTGGGACGAGTTGTTACAAGATCACTCTAGTGATTCTAAATCCACAAGTGGGTGGATTTATACTCTTTCCGGTGGGGAGATTTCTTGGGCGAGCAAGAAACAATCGTGTATAGCTCATTCGACTATGGAAACAGAACTTATTGCCCTAGCTGTAGCGGGCAAAGAGGCCGAATGAATTAGAGATCTATTAACAGATATACATCTGTGGCCCCGACCGACTCCTTCTATCCAATGTACTGTGACAGTGAGGCCACAATGTCAAAAGTATACAATGTCGTGTACAATGGGAAGTCACGACACATAGGTCTCCGACATAACTTCGTGAGACAATTAATTGATGATGGTACCATAAGTGTTGTGTGTGTCAAGTCTTGTGGGAACTTGGTTGATCCGCTAACCAAGCCTCTGACGAGAGACTTAGTAGGACCAACTTGGATTTAGTGATCCTATCTACCAATTTAAAGGTACTATCGACTAATAGATCCATGAGGTAAAAGATAGTATGGCGTTGCCGAGAATGAGGTTGAGTTAAAACTCTTAACAAAGTTTAGATGCATCTTAGCAACGAGTTATATAACTTTGCCTATATGACTAAGAGGTGGTGCCGCCTCAAATGAAGAATAGTGGTTCTTCTTCTAAGAGGTCATGAAACAGGGTTTAACGCATGACCATATTCGTGCTCAACAAGAATGTAAGATGATGTGTGTAGGTAAGCCAGAGTGATCACAAGATTCAATGTGTAAATTCTACAGATACCTTGCTTACTTACATAAAACATGGTTTAATCTTAGTGACACCACTGTGACATCGTCTACTATGAATGTCAGAAAAACTTTCCAACCTGGTGGGGGACTGTTGGAAATTATGTGAGTTTGGAAGTGTTTCTTCCATCCCACATAGGTAGAAAATTAAAGTGTAGAGCACTTTATAAGGATTTATCCCGCAATGGGCCTTGAACTAGTTGATGGTCTCATGGTGAGGGTTGTGGATGGTAGGTCGCATCGCGGAGCTGTGGCCGAGGCTGAGGACGCGGGGATTCGCAGAGTGGCGTGAGGGGGCGCACTTTGCACTTCGCACGCCGCATCGGAGCAGAAGGAGCCTCGCCCCAAGCTCCCGAGTACCTTTTGGTACAGAAAACAACGAAAGAAAGTAGCAATCGAGTTTATCAGCTCTGTAAATAATCTTCACGTTTTATTTTTATTTGACCAAGGCTTATTGGTTGTTTAAAACCGATTTTAATATTAGTTTTTATAAAAAAACAACTTTTTATCTGTAAGACTTAGTCTCAACTGAAAGTCCAATTCTTGGGGATTAAGTTGGAAAAACGTGGGTTTAACCAGTATAATTACTGGGTTAAACCCTCTGTTTGTCACATCACACATTGCGAAAACTGCACAACTGCTCTCTCTTTCTCTCTCGTTTCTGCTTCCTGCGACTGCTTCGTTTCTCCCCACTTTTCTGCATCGATCTTGCGATTGTTCGTATTCATCGCTGTTGAATTACGAACCCAAAACTGCATCAAATCCTGGGGCTTTGCGACTGTTGAACTCACAGCGATAAGAGTGTCATGTAAAACCTTTAAGAACAAGTTTTCACCGTGCAGATTGTTCACACGGTGCAGCGTTCATTCGTCGAATAAATTAACAGGTTGATTTTTTAATTTATTGTCTTGCATTTAATTTTCGTTCTCAAAGTGAACAATCTGCTTCTACCCCTTTCTAGCATTCTATTTCTACCCCTTTTATCATCGAATCTATCGCGAATGATAGATTCGAACCTAGTGGTTATTACGATTTGGTTTCGAGTTTCCAAACGACTTTGGACTGTCACATTTAATTATGAATAAAATCTTGGTTCAAGTTTCTTAATAAAGTTTCAAACTTTAATATTAAAGCTTTGATCTTTTTTCTGTTTCTAATCCATATAAATTTATTTGACAACATCAAGACAATCCTTCTGTTCTTATAGTATCATGTCAAAAGATGGAAGAGGCCAAAATAGGCCCGAGGCAAACAAAAAAGTGAGTCACATCCAAATATTTTCTCGGTTGAATTTTCGCAAACAACGATTCAAAAAAGAGATGGTTAAACTTGGGGTGTTCGTGGTCCGGGTTGGACAGTTTAACCCTCCTAACCCTGAATCAAACCACAAGTTGTTTAGAAAAATTTCCAAACCAAATGGTTTGGAAGTAAGTGACCAAATCGGTCATACCAAACTACAAAGGTGTCTCTAAAATGAAATATTGAAAATTCTACCAATATAACATTATCAAAAATTAATATACAGAATTATAAAAGAAAATATCTATCTATGAAACAAAAAAAATATAACATTGAGCAAGTTGGAAAAAATAAAGTGAAAATGGAGTTGAGTTTTCATTCTCAGTTTTTAACATTGAGCAAGTTGATTCAGAAAACTTAGACTAGAAAAGTGAAACCGAAAAACTTAGGGTGCGTTTGGTTCCAGAAAATTGTTTTCATTTTCCTAGAAAACGTTTTCAGAAAATGGAGTTGAGTTTTCATTCTCAGTTTTTATGAAAATTTTAGAGAACGTGTTTGGTTGAAATGATGGAGTTTTCATTTTCCATTTTTAGAAAATTAAAAAACGCGTTTGGTTGTGCATTTTCTATCACTTTCCATTTTCCATTTTTTTCAAATATTACAATATTAGACATATGTTAACATAACATGAAACAAAATTTTAATATAAGAATATCAACATAAAAGTAACATAAAAACCGGAAAATTTTCAGGTGCGATGAATCAAAAGTAGTTGTCGGTTGCGGTGCTCCGACGAGATAAACGCTCGGCAGTTGCCGGCTTGGCGCTCTGGTGCGGTGAATCAAAAGCTACGACGGGGAAGAAATCGCAGAGACGTTGACGCGACGAGGAAGATATGATAGAGTTTGTCTGGATTTTAGAAATGTATGGCTTTGAGCGTGGGCCAAAATGTCGCTAGAAAAATTTATATAAAACAAAAATTTTGAAAACTTTTAAAATTAGTTTTCTAATTTAGATAGGATTTTAGAAAATGAATTTTTTTTCTGGAATTTTTTTGAAAACTGAATGAATCAAACGAGTTTTTCTAAATTTTCATTTTACTTGGAAAAATTTCCTAGAAAATTGGAAAATTTTCAAGATTCTAACGCACTTTTAATGTCTTTGTTGGACTTTTCTAATCGGGGAATAAAAACCGAGTCTGCAACATGAAAGTAAATGTAATTAATACACATGTATTTTGGCGGTCGGTTCCAAACAGCTCAAGAAAGGGTCAAACCGCAGACTGGATCAAATTGAGCGATTTGCTATTTTCCGGACCGGACCACTAGACTGTTTAAACTGCCAAAAAAGTCCGATTTCAGAATTGGTTCGACCGGTTTTTTTGAATACCCATAGTTAAAACATATGATGTTGAATTTTGAAGTTTGTCAAAGAAAATGTTAGAAAACGTTTGAATTACGGTACATTTTGTTTCTTCGATGATGTATCAAGAAATTAAGGAGATTATAGATAAAGTTTTAGTAAAGGTATCAAAGTTAATTATGCAATCATTAGTAAATGTTTCCAAATAATGAATATATCATAGTAAAAAATATTTTAAAATAACATACCTATGATTTAAGAAACAAAGAAGTAACTAGAGAGCAAATATTTCAAAATCAATTTTCGTTACATTGATGTGTCTTTTTTTGGTATCATAGATTGAAACAAGCACAAGCACAAAGACACTTCTATTTAATTTAATTTGGTCATGAAATTAAAAAAAAATATTACTAAAATTATCAAAATTTATAAAAGAGTGTTACTTCTTGGTCAAAGATCAACCACAATAATCAAATTTGACAAGTAACGATTTTGAAATTAATGATTGAAGAATATCATGACTTTTTTTTACTATTTACTCTTATTCATAAAAGCTGATAGATACAGAGGTTTTTGCTATAGTGTAGAGTCGTTATATCCGGCCCATAAACGCTCATTCTTATTACAAATCGTGAGTTTTCCTCTTTTCCAATTAGTCTGAATGGGTAGTCGACAATCAAAAGTTTAATGAACAACTGTTTAAAAAAAGCCTAGTGAACTAGTCCCCATGACCTTATTTCCAATTATTAGCCCAAAAATGTCTATTTAGATGTATATATATGTATAAAAATTGTATAAAAATGTTAATATATTAAATAATTTAAATATGTATTCAGTGTCGTTTATAACCATTATATGTTCTAGCCCGATCATAATTGTATCAAACACCGGACAAATTTTTTATCAGTGTCTAGTCATTTTCTCTCGCCCTATACCAGTGTTATTCTATCCTATCCTATCCTATCCTATCCAATCCAATATAATATTATTTAGAGTGAATTGTGGATTTGGTCCCTATGGTTTGATAGTTTCTTTGATTAGAGTCCTTATAGTATATTTATTGTGGATATAATCGTTGTGGTATTTAATTTGTTTTGGCCATGGTCCTTCTGACTAACGGCTCAGTTAATTCCGTTAAATCAAAGACCATTTTTGCATTTTACCTATTCTTTTGTCTTTTTCCTATAAATAAGGTATTGTTTTATCATTTGATTTGTTTAAATTAAATCTGATTTAATATAACTAATATAATTATATTAAATTAGCTTTAATTAACCTAATTTAAATTAAAAAAAACTCACTTTTTTAAATGCAAATTTTTAAAATAAAATAAGACATTATACTATCATTTGATTTATTTAAATTAAAAAATTAATTATATTAAATACGATATAATTTTATAATTTTAATTTTTTTGTCTATTTCGGTATGAAAACTTGTTGAATTTATATAAGAATTTGTTTAATTTTAAGTTACAAAGATGAGAGTACATGTGGATTTTTCATTTGGTGAAAAATTTAATAGTTGACTTTGAATTTTTTAATGAAAAATTATATGAAAATCGTAAAATTTATTTTAGTATGATAATATTGGAGTTCATATCTTAGTGGTTTTAAATGATTTTGGTATTAAAATATCGATAATAAGTTTGTTTATTGCAATGATAAAAGAACAACAAAAATAGTAAATCGTGTTTAATATAATTTCTTTTATTTTAAATAAATCAATCATAAAACCATATCTTATTTATTCGCTCTAAATAAAATAAGACACGGTTTTATGATTTCATTTGTTTAATTTACAATTTTAATTGCATTAAAATATTAAAACTTATTTATATAATTAGTTCTTTGTAAGAATTAATATAATTAAATCTAATTTAATATAATTAATTTTTTTAAAACAATATAATTTAATCTATTTAACATAATAATTTTATTTTTAAATTAAACAAATCAGATCTACAATAATATCATATTTTATATATATGGATAAAAAATATTGTTTATATATTTATATGAAAAAGACAAAAGAATAGGTAGATGACAAAAATGACCCTTGATTTAACGGAGTTAACTGAACCGTTAGTCAGAGGAACCATGACCAAAACAAATTGAATACCACAAGGACCATATCCAAAATAAATATACTATAGAGATCATAGCCCAAAAAACCATCAAACCACATAGACGAAATCCACAATTCACTCTATTATTTATATACAAAGTACAACCTAAACCACATTATTGTATTAACCTTTTCACTTCTCTTTCTAAACCAGACTTTTGTCTTATTTTTATATTCGATGCTTATTTTCTACAATAGGCCCAATGGGTTGGCTTTACATTTCTGCTTTTTTCTACTGGATCTAATGGGCTTTTTGGCTCAAATACTGGGCTCCAACCCAAATGGTTTGTGGCATAGCATATGCCAATTGGCAATGGTATGAGAGCTGAGAACAAAAACTCAAATAATCTGATTTAGCACCCCTACCATCTCTAACAAGTATATATAGAAGATGTTATGAATTGTAAATTCGACAATTCAAACAAACTTTGTAAACCAATTCTAAGTAGTCCATCTAGTTTAATAAATACTTGATTTTATTTTGTTTCTTAATTCAAATTTATTATCATAATTAATGAACTTATCATCTTCTATATATATATATATATCTCAACCATAATTAATGAATTATGATAATTGTCCGTAAATATCTCAATTGTTTCCTAATATAATGATTTGCAAAGTTTGCATAAATGAAAAAGTTTGCAATTGAACGCGAGAACAAATGAGAGTGCGACACGTGTTTGAATATAAATTATTCAGATTGAATATACAAAGAAATATTTAGACTGGATAAATGTATTTATTCAGTCTGAATATTTATTTGTATATTCATACTGAATGAAACTTGTGTCGCACTCTCATTTGTCTTCATGTTCATAATCAAATTTGAGTTCTCATTTGAACACTTTCCTATATATATTACGTATTTCAAAATATAATTTAAGAGTTTCATGCTAAAATTATTTTGTTTCCTTAATGATTATTACAATATATTGTCTTCAAAGATTTTAGAGTAGACTACCAATTTGGTCCCCATGGTTTGTCAAAAGTAACGCTTTTCATCCTTGCACTTTTGAAATTACAAGATAACTATTAAGTTTGCAAAAACGTCTATATTTGATCCCTTCTTCTAACGACCGTTATAAAGAATCCATTAGATGAGACCACAATCAAAAAAATTGATTTAGATTGGGTAAAAACATTTTTTTTTGATAAAAAGCCCCTATATTGACGGAACCTTTTAACTTTGTCAGAGGAAGTAACCAAATCTGGATCTTTTTATAAACCATAATAATTTTAAAAGTACAAGGATGAAAAGTGTTATTTCCAACAAACCACCGGAATCAAATTTGTAGTTTACTCAAGATTTTATTTTTGGTGATTATTGAGTGTATTCTGAATGAAAATCACATATTATGTGGTAGACTATAGACATAAATCTTATGAGTTTTACCCGTTAAGTGATGGCAATAACTCTTACTATGGTTAGCGCTTAGCGAGTATATTGTTGCATACAGTACATTTTTTATGGACTAAAATTTTAAACGATAAATAACTGATAGTGTTGAATTTTGCCGATAAGCACTTACTCGGGTATTGGTAAACGACCCTTTACACTACAATAAAGCTTGGTTTTTATTTGGGGTGTGCAGAAAGTCAATCGGTTCAATTAGAACTGATCTAATCCGATTAAAACTGACCGACCATAATTGGATATTCAGTTGTAATTCTATTGAATCGGATTGGAATTTTCTAACATCCAATTTGTATTGGCCGGTTTTTGGATGGCAATTCAGAACCGACCAACATCAATTGCTCATCCAACTAACTATCCGATTACCATTCAATTATCCATCAACTATCATCCAATTAATTTGTTGCCAATTTTCTTAGCTCTAGATATTTTTTTGTCTTGGTTTTAACACATACTAATAGTGATTAATCAATTTATTTCATTCTTAGAAAATTGGATTAAATTAACACATGACTGGATCTGATCCGCTCTGATAATCCATTGGATCGATGTAAGGTGGATCCAGTACGATCCAATGGATATTCAGTAAGAATATTCGATTATATCCTGTAAAAATATCCAATTGATGGAACCGAACCCGATCCAATCATCCATTAGATTGAATTGGATCGGTTGTCCAATGTTAATCGAATTGGATCGGTTGGCAAAATGCAACATTCAATGGATGATTGGATTGTTTAGGTTTCCTTCACATCCAATGGATAACCGATGAGCATGCCTAGTTTGTATGACGCTTATTTTTCAAAAAACACCATAAGAAGTTAAAGAAGCGTTGTAGAAAAGGATTAATATGACGTTTACTTTTTAAACCATATTATGTTGTAATTTTACAAGCATCTTAGACATTTAAAAGATACAACTTGTTAGATTGTTCATTTTTAATGCATTGTTCGTAATATATTTGTGTAGAACACACGATTGTTGTTCCTATAAACTAAAATATATCATAAAGTGTTGTTCTATTAGAATGGTTGTGGGCGTTATGACATGCTGATATTGTTGTAATGTTTTTATTAAACTGGATGTCTAAAAATTGCATGTATATTGATACGTGATCACAACTCAAATGAAGACCGATGGGTACAAATGTTATAACACGCAATCATTGTATGCCGTTCTTTTGCACCCCGCTTTAATTATTTTCAATGATTGGGATCTTTAATCTTTATTAGGACGGAAAAACAAACCGTTCTTTTTATCCTTGTGAATTCTTGGATCTTATTGAACATGGCTTAGAAACCCTTTCAAAGTCAAATATCATGTCGAATTTGTTCGAATGACACCGTAATTTGTACGGTTTTAGTTAGAAAACAATTGGATTTTGAACTTTAGCGTTATGTTTTTCATGTCCGAGAATTTATTTCATCAAATTTCAGTATTCTTTCACATATCACAGCTTTGGTAACACATGTTTTTGACGATTCTCTTATGATACACGACTCACACATTTTAAAGTAAATTCCCCAATTGAATTTATTCGACCTTACCACAAGGGGCTTTTATTGGAAAACCGTTAAAAAAAGTTGTCTACCATCTCGCTCTATACATCCGCAAAAATACCATATTTAGTCTAAATTCCAGTATTTTTTTCACTTACTTCCAAGTTCAATTACATATTTTTCAAATAGGCCTTTGCATGTGACAAGAATTTCAATAAGAAAAAGGTCCGTTCCCTTTTCCAGAATATAACTATTTTCTTCATCAAGATTCAAAAAGCCATACATTAAAATATAGAACTTTTATCCTTTGTTTTATTGAAATATTCTCTAATAAGCTCGACGCACGCATATCTACTATGATTCAAACTCAACCTGCAAAATATTATATATATATATATATATATATATATATATATATATAAAAGTTCCACACGGTTCAAAAATTTGAACTAAACTGAACTGAAATAACTATTTTAGTTTGGTTAAAGAAACCAAGACAATCTATTATAAGAACAAGATGCTATGGGGAATCAAATATATACATTGTTGTTCCAAATGTTCCCCACTAATTGAGTCCCAAACACTTGGAATTTGGGGGAATTTATCCATGTTATCATATTTTTGACAAAGCCTAAGAGCCATCCATGTTGATGGGACATGATTTATCTCTTTGGGACCCAACATTCGACATTGTTTGGTGTTTATGAATGGGAGAAAATTCTTTTATGTTTGTCTTTTAACATAAGCATCAATTATAAGTTTCAAATAATGTAGAAAATTATTCCTTAATAATATATATATATATATATATATGTGTATATATAACATATTTATATAGAAAAGTTTAAATATGAACTCATATTTTATTGTGAACTTGAGGACAAAGGAGAGCGCGACACATGTCATCGGCGTTTACGTTTAGTATTAATAACGAAAGACATTTAGTATGAATAATTAAGAGGCATTCAGTATGAATAGCGAATGTGAAGCTCATATTACACAATATTCACTATGAATAACACAATACCATGATCCATTCAATATGAATGACCCGTGGACGTCGAGGACACGTGTCGCGCTCTCCTTTGTCCTTACGTTCGTAACCAAAACTCGGTTTTCATTTGAACTCGCCCTATATATATATGTATATATACATATATATATATATGGCTCATCAAATGCAATCCTTTTTTCTATTTTTTTTCATATGAACACAAACATATATGAAATAATATCTTGAATCATAACATTTGATAAAAAAAATTATTTTTATATTGGTTTCTACAAATTTCTACTTTTTAAAAAGATTCTGAAGGATTATCCCTCACTCTTTCTCTCTCTCTCTCTCTATATATATATATATATATGTATAGCGAGAGAGAGAGAGAGAAAGGAAAGTTCAAATGCGAACTCAAATTTGGTTGCGATAATGAGGACAAAGAAAAACGCGACACGTGTCCCATTTAGTCTGAATAATGAAAGGCATTCGGTATCAATAAAGAAGATGAATTTCATACATTATTCAGTATGAATAACACATGTTCAGAGTTAATAACACAACATTTAGTCTGAATATATTCAGACTGAATGAGACATATGTCGCGCTCTCATTTGAACCTGTCCATATATATAGAGGCGGTTATTCATGTGAGATCCTGACACTTTAGGATGAAAATCACCTGTCCCAAATTTTCATGTCTCATCTATGTCCACCAATCATATGGATACACGTAAGCAGAGAGAGAAAATAAAGATGAATTAAATAAATTTAAAATGGAAAGCTGATGTGTCTTAATTTCATTGGTGGGACAGGAATGAGACATGTGAATTTGGGACAGGTGATTTTTATCCGATACTTTATGACAACTGTGAGACCTGATCTCATCCTAATACAATAAAAATTTAATGCATTCCAAATATAAAGGTATTCTTTAAAGGTAAGGTTAATAACTAAGGATAAAAGTGTCATTACACATTATGAATCATGGTGGTCTATTTTAGGCGCGCTACTACAATCACGTCATCATATCATATTACAAAAAATATCAGTAGCAGAATTAAGTTATTTTACAATAAAATATCGACTAATATACTCCCACTTCTGAAAACCATCAAGCCCAACAAATCATATACATAAAAAGAAAGGACCTTAGTAAATAGAAATCGTGTGCAATGGAAGATGAAGAACCGAGTAAAATTGAGTCACAAATAATCATACCTATATCTTGCATAAAAACTTCACATCCGTCTGTGATAACAGTTAGTAACAAAATGTGTCACGATGCATTAGGTCTATATGTTTTCAGCATGAGTCACAAAGGTATCACATATATCCTTGAGTCACAATTAATCACATCTGATGTTACATTAATCATCAAATCTATATCTGATAACCTTGAGTCACAATTATACATATCAATTGTTTCACATGGTATCCCATATATATGTTATACTCATTAGGCACAAAGAATCACAACTTGGTTAGATCTTATTACATAAAATGTAACACACTATGAGACACTGAGTGAAAACTCGATATATCCACACATCATAATTACATAAAATGTAACACATTGTGTAACATTTTATTTAAACACAACTCGTACTGCATTACATCAAAATTTGTTTACATTATTTTGTAAACACATACCTCTATCATCATGATTCTGAATATCATTGTCTGATGCATGCTCATCGTCACCATGGGAAGCAAAATAGTCTAACATCACATTTTCGACTTCAACATCTTGATATACAAATCCTTCGACATATTTGTACGGTGACAGGCCTGTGTTAATATCAACCTTATTCTGCCATAATTGTATATTTATGTCTGTTTCTAAACCCTTGCCGGAAATGATAGACATTGATGGTGATATTGGATTCTTTGTTGTGTTCATCGCAATTCACTACGTTAATGTATATAAATATTGCTTCTTCTTGATTAAGAGCATAAATGGATTTGATTATATTGGCATATGAAAATAGGATCTTCATCAAAATGAATGGTGACATCGAAATCTTTGAATATCAATCACGAGAATAAAATAAGGAAACAGTAATCATAGATTGATTCCAAAATATGAAAATATTGTTTAATTTTTTTATTTATTTGATCTATCTTAACAATTACCGAATTACCTGGCCCCTCCAATTAAATAATAAAAAATAAAATATATATTAAAATGATTGGTCCACGTTACGTCTCACAAAATAATCTCATTAATTTGATTACGACCCTATATATATATATATATATATAGAGAGAGAGAGAGAGAGAGTGACAGAGAGAGAGAGAGAGATAGAGAGGGGAAGTTCGGGAGAAAACGCTAAAAAAAGAGAAAACTGAAGAACACCCTGGGAGGCCGCCATCTGGTAGCATGCATTTGTGCATATGCAGTAATGCATATTGATGCATTGATGCATAAAAAAAATGAGCTCTTATCGCTTATATGCATTTGTGCATATGCACTAATGCATCCTTATGCATTTGTGCATATGCACTAATGCATCCTTATGCATTGATGCATAGAAAAAAAATATCATCCAGATGACGGACTCTCAGGGTGTTTTTCAGTTTTCTCTTTTTTAGCGTTTTCTCCTGAACCTCCCTCTCTCTCTCTCTCTATATATATATATATATATATATATAGGGGTGGGTTCAAACGAGGACGTGGTATATTTAAAAAAACAAAGGGAACAATCTCAACCTTCCGTTAGATTTGATCAAAGGCTAAAATAGATAGTGACATTTTTTGTAAATAATGGTTGAAAAAACAAACTTTCCATGAGGGCAAAATGTTTTGAGGGGTAAAATTGGAAGGAAAAAAGAATGTTTAAGTGTAAAATAATACGTTGGCGATAAAAAGGGAGATGATTATCCCTATTTATGACTAAGCTAATCATTTCCAAAAAAAACTCTCATACACCACTTTGATGATCAGTCGATACCTTCAAGAAAAATATTGAAAACTCAAATCATCTGCAAAATACCTGTGATTCAAAGGTGCAAATTGTTAAGAACATCTTGCCCAAATTAATTACAGTAAAATCACATATGATTATATGATGAATGGTATACTTACTTTTTGTTCGATTTCTTTATAGTGTAATCACATATGATTTGGAGATGCATACCAAACTTAAACATTATGTCCAATTTGTTTATAGAATAGTATGGCATTCATACCACATTTAAACACTTTGTCCAATTTATTTATATAATAATCACATGTGATTTTGGGTTCCATACCACATTTAAACATCTTTTGAATATTCTTTATAGTATAATCATATGTGATTACATCTTATTAATTTGCACATAACTTAATATCATATGCATATGTATTATTATCGAAATGACAAAAACGAATCGAAAAAGTTATATGCATCTGAAATGATATGTTGGAACTTTTTGAAATACTATTAATTTCAAACAACTAAACATCTAAATTTTATTTAATTAACCACAAACAAGACATAGGCATAAAACAAAACAAAATAAAACACAAATACCGTCTAACATAGTTAAACACATAAACAAATTAATACTATGCTATCAATATATTAATCGAACATTATTTTCTTCACTGAGCAATTGTGAGTGTCATGGCCTGTGTATTCATTATATCCTTTTCACTTCTTGTGTCGACTGTCGCGCATCCTTTATAGCTTGCTCGCCGACACCAATCAAATAGGGGTAAGTCCTCCGGGCCATGCAATACCAAGTGTATGGTGACACTATATATTTCCTTCATGGATACCATTGTGCTTCCAATATGATTCTTCCTTTCAAAGATGATTGTTTCAGAGTTGACATTCGTCGTGATAGGAACTTCTAAAATTAAATCACAAACATATGTCACATTCTAATAAAACCAACATGCAACACATAGTTATTTAATTATAAAAACATTATGATGCAAGATATTAAAAAAATCACAAGTGATTGCATATGACAATGATAATAATCATTTATGTACCTAACAAAATCACATCTATTGTTCACAGATAACCTTTGTTTTCGAGACCAGTTCATCATAGTATTGCAGCTGACAACAGTAGAATCATCTGTGATGGAATATTCAAAACAATTTCAATACATTTCAATTATTAGGCATTAACCAATTTATCTTTCAAATGAAATGAACCACGTTGTATTATATCTGCATTTACCACGTATGAAGTAAAATCACTAGTGATTCATATTGTGTTTAAATATATCTTTCTTCCTCGATATCTCATAAACCCTAGTTCTAATAAAACGAAACTGAGTTTTCGTAAAATAAATTTTGAAAACCATATTTCGTTAAACTATTTAATATATGTTATCGACTAGATCATGATTCGTAAACCCTATCTTTTTTTAAACAAATTAATTTAAAAAGTTACATTAAACATGATTCGTAAACCCTAATTTTTATAAAACATATTAATTTTAAAAAATTTATGTTAACTTCCATAATAAAACGTTGTTCTTGTTGTTTTGTATAAAACCAATGACTAATCATTCGCGTACCTTGTCGATTGTTTGATCCGTTTCCAACATTAAATTCGATGTTATCAACGTCGTCTCGATGATCGTTGCTGGAATCCACATTCATTTGGGTTGTGTCGTTCATATCGGACATAGTAAAGATTTTATGATGATCGAGTTGCTTTTGGGGTAGATAACAATTTTCTGCAGAATTTTGCGTAAAGATTTTATGATGATCGAGTTGCTTTTGGGGTAGATAACGATTTTCTGCAGAATTTTGCTCGACAATTTTTTTTTGACAACAATGATGGAAATCTGGAATGATGGAAATGTTTTGGTGGAATCGTGGAAATGTTTTGCGATGGTAATGTGATCCCTTATTTTCAGTAAATATTGTTTAGTCCATAATTAGATATATGTAAAATAAGACCTTAATGCCCTTTTGTGTTATATTTAATATAATTTTAATTTAATTAATATTCTTAATTATTGATTGGCTAAAAATTGTACCCGTGTTTCTTTAAATGTTTGAGGTTTTCGTATGAACCTCCCTCTATATATATATATATATATAGAGGAAAGTTCAAATGCGAACTCAAATTTGGTTGTGAACGTGAGAACAAATGAGAGCGTGACACGTGTCAAAATAAGCAATATTCAAACTGAATATACAAAGAAATATTCAGACTTAATATAGTATATATTCAGTCTAAATATACAAAGGAATATTCAGTTTAGTATATATTCAGACTGAATATATAAACTATAATATTTCTTTGAATGGGACACGTGTCGCACTCTCATTTGTACTCACGTTCACAACCAAATTTGAGTTCTCATTTGAACCCGCCCCTATATATATATATATATATATATATATATATAGAGGGAGGTTCAGGAGAAAACACTAAAAAAAGAGAAAACTGAAGAATACACTGGGAGACCGTCATTTGGTAACATGCATTTGTGCAGATGCACTAATGCCTATTTATGCATTGATGCATAGAAAAAATGAGCTCTTATCGCTTATATGTATTTGTGCATATGCACTAATGCATATATATGTATTGATGCATAGAAAAAAATTATCGTCCAGATGACGGACTCTCAAGATGTTCTTCAGTTTTCTCCTTTTTTAGCGTTTTCTCCAATCTCACAAATTTTCATGTCATAAGTAAGTAAGTATTGTTTGTTGTTATATTCAAATTAATATCACAGGTTCAGGTTTATATGTGTTTTTACTACACACATATAGAGATGATTAAATAAGACGAGAGCAATTTAAGAAAATATGAGAACATTTATATAATATGTAAATTTAGAACAAAGGTCACATGTGATTTTAGAAATGATCAAACCTTCGAGCTCATTACATCAGGTCAAACGTTTATGCTGCTTGAGTGTTTTTTAAGTTGGTCATGGTCTCGTTTGAACTCAACCTCGTTATCTCTCACACACACGTGTGTGTATATATATAGATATAGATATATGGGAGGTTTCAATTGCAAACCCGACAATTCAAACAAATTTTGCAAACCAATCATAGTCGTCCCTGTAGTGTAATAAACATTTGATTTTATTTTGTTTCCTAATTCAAATTCACGATCATAATTAATAAACTTATGATCTTCCATATATATCTCAACTAGGGGTGTAAACGATTCGAACTTTTAACGAGCTACTCAAGTTCGAACTCGTTTATTTCGAGCTCGAGCTTAATTAATAATTATATTATCGAGCTCGAGTCGATCTCGAACACAAACAAAACTCGTTTTAACTTAATGATCCGAGCTTTATAACACTAATGTTCGACTCGGCTTGTTCGAAAACTCGATTATATTTTTCGAGCTGAGCCGAGCCATTCGAGCATATTCTTTTTCGAGGCAAACATGTTTATATATTTATCAATTATACAATAAAAAATATAAAAATTATCGAGTTCAATTTAATAAACGAGTTAATCGATCGCGAGTTCGATCCTATAAACGAGCTCAAGCTCAATAACTCAAAAAATATCCGAGCTCGAGCCTTACATTGAAAATTTAATCGAGCTCGAGCCCAGTATTAATTTTTTGAGTTCGGTTCGATTAACCTACTATTCGACTCAGTTCAGTTCGTTTAAACCCCTAATTTCAACCATAATTAATTAATTATGATAATTGTCCATAAATATCTCAATTGTTTCCTAATATAATGGTTTGTAAAGTTTATTTAAATTGTTGGGTTTGCAATTGGAACCTCCCCTATAATATATATATATATATATATATATATATATATATATAGGGGTGGGTTCAAATGTGAACCTATCTTTGATTGTGAACATGAGGACGAATCACAACCATCCATTTTAAATCAGATCAAAATATAAGGGAAAAATTCGCGGTGGCATTTTTGTAAATAAGTGGAAAACTCAGGTCATGGCTTAAATCTTAAATATAACCTAACGATTTAAATAAGAACCAGACATCATCTTCTTCTCCAAATTTCTTCATAATCTTCACCAAATTTCTTCATCATCTTCCCCGAATTTCTTCATCATTTTCCCCAAATTTGTTCATCATCTTCCCCAAAAGAAATTTTACTTCCACCCCAAATTTGTTCATCATCTTCCCCAAAATAAATTTTCGCACAAGTTTGTTTTTGTTTTGTGTTCCTTCTTTGAATCACAAGTCTTTTCATTTTCAGATCCAGATTCTTTTTCTTGATAAAGTGTAAGAATGTTATTCAAATGTTTTTTCCCTTTTAATATGATTGTTCATCATTTTATCACAGGAAGTTTCTGAATATAAGCATAAAATGTTATGCTTATATTCAAACTGAATATAAGCTACAATTATGGGTTTGTATAATTGTAGCTTATATTCAGTCTGAATATAAACTAAAATTATGTGTTTGAATAATTGTAGCTTATATTCAGTCTGAATATAAGCTAAAATATGTGTTTGTATAATTGTAGCTTATATTCAGTCTGAATATAAACATAAAATGTTATGCTTATATTCAGACTGAATATAAGCTAAAATTATGTGTTTGAATAATTGTAGTTTATATTCAGTCTGAATATAAGCATAACATTTTATGTTTATATTCAGACTGAATATAAGCTACAATTATGAGTTTATATAATTGTAGCTTATATTCAGTCTGAATATAAGCTAAAATTTGAAGTTTAATAATCGTAGCTTATATTCAGTCTGAATATAAGCTACAACTAGTTGTTTGTATAATTGTAGCTTATATTCAGTTTGAATATAAAGACTCTTAGTGCTTATATTCAGTCTGAATATAAGCTACGATTTTACAAACTTCAAAATTTAGCTTATATTCGGTCTGAATATAAGCTACGATTTTACAAACTTCAAAATTTAGCTTATATTCAGTCTGAATATAAGCTACGATTATACAAACTTCAATTTTTAACTTATATTCGATCGAATATATACTACAATCTGGTGTTTTTATAATTTATGTTTATAGATCCAGTCTGAATATAAGATATAGATCGACGCATCTTCAACATTGAAACCAAATTCTAGGTCTGCATTTTCGAAACATGTAACATAATCGCAATCAACAAAAAAAGTAGAATTTTCAACTGGATCACAATCGATTTAATTTCAGAAATCGCAAATCCAATTAATAAAGTTTTTCACAGCAATGAATCTGATTAATAGAGAAGAAGACGATTAACAGAGAAGAAGACGATTAACAGAGAAGGAAGAAATAAGCGGGAGTGATATCAAAGAAGAACGATTTTTTTTTCCGAATTACCCCTCAAGCCACATTTAAAGAGGAGCTTGAATATGGCTTAGATCAAGGGCTGAGATCTGTCCTCATGTTCACAATCAAAGATAGGTTCACATTTGAACTTTTCTCTATAGATATATATATATATATATATATATAAATAAAGTTCTCATTTGAACCTTCCTTTATATATATATATATCAAAAGCATCTACAACCTTTGAGTTTTTTGTTTCTTATTTTTTATTTATTGAGAGGACGAAGTACTATATTTTTTTTCTTATTCAGATTCGAATTGTTGGTGTTGGGGATTTTGTGTCTGAAAATCATAATATTAATGTTTTTTTTATTAGGAAAAAAACGAACACATTAATTGAAGCATCCTGCAACAAAAGTTGAATTTCTATAGAGATAAACAGGTAAAGGATCTTAAATCAAGTGATGGTCCACATAATTATTTATTTTGTACATATATAAAGGTATTTAATTTTGATAACGATAGATACTCGAACTTTTTTCTTAAAATATTTACCAAGTCGGTTTGTGAGAAGAAATAGGATATGCTTTGATATCATATATAAATTTGATACTTAATGATAGAGAATGTGAATTGAAAGAACGTTATTCATATTCACAAATTTACGTTTTTTTTTTGTATTCTTTTGAGTTCAATTATAATATATTCTATCTATTTTAAGAAAACAAATTTATTGCTACGTCTTATAATCGAAGAAAGTGCATTTGCATCTAAAATTGTATAATATTATTTACATTTACTTTATATAGAATGTGGGGTTAAGTAGTCGGAGCGTAAATGTTACTTCATCCATTCAACAAGAATTCACGTCCTGGATTCGTTGTAGTTTTTATGTCCTGTTTACACAAACTTTTTTGGTTTTTCTTTATAAAATACTAGTTTGTGTGGTATTCTATTTTCATATCATTATTTAAACATTTATCAAATTATTAAATAACTATTTTAAATTACCTTGTAATCAATTTAACAATGACGTCCTATAACTAAAATGACTAGAAAAGTTACCTAAAAACAACGTCAATACAATCTTAAAGGCTTTTACCGACGGATTATTCCTTCCAAAATTCATTGGAAAAAGTGTCCATCGTCGATAATTCGTCATTGAAGCCTGTCTGTCAATACTTTATGGGGTAAAGACTTTACTGACGGATTTCCATAGGGCATCACACATGGATTTCCGAAAGACACACCAGGATTTTCGAAGGCCTTTTTCAGCGATGGATCACTAACAACCCGTATAAAACTGAAGGATTTGCAACACAACACATGAATTATAGTATGAATCTTTCAACGACGTATTTCGAAGGCAAAAAGTCAATGACATGTCATTGGTAATATTTCTGAAGGCAAAAGTCAAATATACTATTCAACGACGTATTTCCAAAGACGTCTCATCTATTGTTGAAGAACAGTCAGTCGGCAGGTCATAATTTTTTATTTTATGAAATGACTCAAAATTGTTTTAATTTCTTGTATAAATATTAATTAACAAAATCAAACAATAACTAGCTTGGGGGAGGGGGTTATAGATATATTTTTCGAAATGTGTCGCAACTCGGTCATCTGCAACTCGGTCATCTGCAACTCACTACAACAACATTCATTTTATAGAACGTCTAAAACCTAAAAGCGTCATAAAAATATACTATATAAGACTTAAGTTTATAGGAACAACCAAAAAACGCCATATCTAAAAGTGTTACAATAGGTTTATACGACGCATTCATGCGTTTTAACAAGTTTTTTAGGACGCTTTCAAAATAAAGTCTCGTAATTAACTGTTTGAACAAAGTGAAGTGTATAAAAAAGGTCGATTAGATGTTTTTGTGTCAATTCATTGGTTATGTCTCATAAGGTTGTCTTATTTTTGATGACCCTCTTCTAAATATATAACCATGGTTGGAATAAAGACCAACCGAATGGTCAAAATTATAGTGCAAAATTAAAAGTAAAACCAAGGATGATGACTTGACAATATGGTTAAAAGCATAATGGATGCTTGGAAATCGATAACTATGGTTGAAATCAAACCAACCAATTGGTAAAGATTATAGTGCAAAACACACAATTAAAATATACTTCAAAACACAAAGTTAAAAAGAAACTATTCATTTCTCAAAAAGGAAAACATTGGGGTGCTAAGGTGGCACCATGATAATTTAGTATTCTCAAATGGACAACCAATTGGTAAAGATTATAGTCCAAAACACCAAATTAAAATATCCTTAAAAACACAAAGTGAAAAACAAACTATTCATTTCACAAAAAAGAAAACATTGAGGGTGTTAAGGTGGCACCATGAGAATTGAGTATTCTAAAATAGTGAATTGTGGTTGAGTTTTAGTTGTCTCATATTGGTGAAGAGATGAAAGATTTGAACAAAGTGCATGGTATAAGAAATAGGGATGGATGCTTTTGTGTCAATTGATGGAGTTTGCCTCATGGGTAGTCTTATTTTGGATGACCCCTGTAACACCCTCAAATCTGAAAAGAGCGACTAGTTTAAAATTTTCATCAATACAATAAATAAGGAATAAATTCTTCTCTTATAAATCAAAACTCGAATTGACTCAATAAACATTCTAAATAAAACCTCGACAAAAGTTAGACCAAGTCTTATACAAAGACCTACATATGGTCTGGTGTTACTAAACCAATAAGTGTCGCCGTCTCTGAAAGCGGGAAACGTCACCAAAGCTAGATCTTTAACGTGTTCTAGCCCTCATGTCAACACGTGTCGCTAGTACCAACCCCAACGAGAACCTGGTGCACATGCCGACAAATAAAAAGGGTTAGGCTTAATGCCTAGTGAATTCAAGAGTTTATAACATAATTGTAATCGTTTGAATGCGAAAATTTTCTTGATGAAATAACAATTTCTCAAATAGAATGACTTCTTTATAAAAGAGACATCTCCCAAAAGCCACCATTTTTGTGATGAAATAACTTCAACCAAAACACCCATTTAGCATGCGGACAAAACCCAATACTCACACGACCATGAATAAAGCTATAAACATAAACATAGAAAACATAGCTTTAACCAAATTTTATAAACAATTAACTCACGCTTACCCTTGGAAGGGCATAAAACATCCGAAGATGACAGGGGAGACCCGATTTACCACTAGTCATGATGGAACACAAAGGTATGCCACGAACTAATGTTAAAGGAGTACTATTCATTGATAAGCATACCCTGACGTCAACCATATCCAGTATATAGTCAAACTAGGTAATAGACTTATAGATAGGTACACCTTGACATCAACCATATCTAGTATATAGTCAGACGGTGCACGATGACATCAACCATATCCAGTATATAGTCCAATGAGATAATAAACTCGCAGATAAGTGTTTATTGATATCAACCAAATCCAGTATATAGTCATATAGCGAAATAAAAATATCTATATAGGTACACTTTGACATCAATCGTATCCAGTATATAGTCAGATATGTGCACGATGACATCAACCGTATCCAGTATATAGTCAGTAAAATGATAAGCTTATTGGTAGGTACACCTTGACATCAACCTTATCTAGTATATAGTCAGATATGTGCATGATGACATCAACCGGATCTAGTATATAGTCCAACAAGAAAAGTGCACACTTTATAAAAAAAACCTCCTTTTATGTCTATGGATCCATTACATTCTAGCCATAAAATTTCACGACGCTACACGAATGACTAACGCACCCAAAACATGTACTATATCAAATGAATATGCCTTAATTGCATATAACCTAAAAAGCTCAACAAGTAGCCATTTAAATCGGAAAATTATCCATGAGACTCATTTTAGTCAAAATTGAGCAAAAGCTCTATAATTCAACAGTTGTGTAATTACCCAAGTCAAACATCTTTGGTTGAGACAAACCGTTTTCCAAATGAACTCACACTCTAGTATTCCCAAAATGTCTCATAATGCAAGTATGTGTATTTTCCAAATGGTTTATAAGATCAAAACTCTAAATATGCACAAAACACCAAAAGATCCTCATTTATGAGATAATGCATTAAAACGACCCACACTTGCGATTTATTTGACAAGATATGCAAAGACCCTAAATATGTGCATTTTCAAGATGTATTAACCCAAGAACACCATGTATGTACATTTCATCAAGTACTCAACAAATTTGATGAATAGTAAGTAAACATGTCAATACTTCAAAATGGACGTTTTTGACATGTACATAGTTTTCACAAAGTGACTTGAACTCACCTTGCTAGATTTAGGCTAAATCTAGGTTTTACCTCAATACTGAGCCTCATTTGGTGAAGACTTTAGATACTCAAGCTAAACCTCTATATATATTATGTAAAGCCTTCAAGAACATCTCCTTATCTCCCAAGACATGCACATAAGAGAACCTAAGAGTGAATGAGAGGTGTTGGTGCAAAAGAACCAAACCCTAGATTCAAATGACAAAAAATATGATCTTACCTTCATTTCTAAGGACTCCAAAATCAACCCATAACCATTAACCATCTTTGTTTCCATGTTGAAGAGCTTTTCAAAACATGAATCCATAACAACTTGAATCACCCAAATCGGACCAAAATAGAGAGAGATATGGCTAAAATGAGGAAGATCCCGATTTTCGGTCCTTAAAAATGCTGAATAGGGGCATTCACTAGTTACTTCGTGGGTTAGACCATGCTAACTAGAGAACTAACCCACGCGGCTAAGAATTGGGTGAGCTGATCTTGGACGCTGGTTGCCAAGTGGGTTAGACTTCGGTAACCATCGAGGTAATCCACGCGGAACATAAATTGAGTGACCAGTGTTGGACGCTGGTTATTAAGTGGGTTGCATATACGTAAGCATCGAACTAACCCACTCTAACCTTTGTTGAGTGCAATGGTCCCTTAGGCTAGTTATCAAGCTAGTTTCAGCTCTGAACTCACTTCGTAACCAGCTTGACCCATTTTTTTCCCTTCTTAACCAAACATTACCTTGAGTTTTGAAACGTCAATACTGAAACACCCAAGAACATTCAAAAGAGCTTAATTTAAACCTTAAAGAACTAAATTTATAAATGAACCCACAATGGAAGATAGTAACGAAAATTTCGAGTGTTACAACCCTTTTTGAAATCTATAACCATGGTTGGAATCAAAACCAACAAATGGTCAAAATTATAGTGCAAAATTTAAAGTAAAACCAAGGATGATGACTTGGCAACATGCTTAAAAGCGTGATGGATGCTTGGAAATCGATAAACATCGTTGAAATAAAACAAAAAAATTGGTAAAGACTATAGTGCAAAACACACAATTAAAATATCATTTAAAACACAAAGTTAAAAATAAACTATTCATTTCACAAAAGCGAAAACATTGGGGGTGTTAAGGTGGCACCATGAGAATTGAGTATTCTCAAATGGTGAATTCTGGTTGAGATTTAGTTGTCCCACATTGATCAAGAGTTGAAAGTTTTGAAAAAAGTGGTGGATATAAGAAAGATGGAGGGACTGCCTCATAGGGGTGTCTTATTTTTGGATGATCATCTTTGATATCTATAACCATGGTTGAAATCAAAACCAAGCAAATGGTAAAAATTATAATGCAAAATTAAAAGTGAAACCAAAATCTTGAAATAAGGTTGACTTTCATCATCCCACATTAATAGAAAGATGATAGTTTGGAAGAAGATGATGTATGTATAAAAATGTGATGGATGCTTTGAAATGTATAACCATAGTTGAAATCAAAATCGCCAATTGGTAAAATTATAGTGCAAAACGTACTAAAAACATTAGGCAAAACACAAAGTTAAAAACAAACAATTTATTTCGCAAAATATCAATAATCTTGAAATAATGTTGAGTTTCATCATCCCACAATTGATAGAAAGATGATAGTTTGGAAAACGATGAAGGTTATATAAAGAAGTGATGGATGCTTTGAAATATATAACCATGGTTGGAATCAAAACCAACTAAATGTTAAAATTATTGTGCAAAACCTAAGAGTATTGATGTGGCAACATGAAAATTGAGTATCTTAATATTAAATAAATCTAAATAATAGAAGAAGAACTAAGGGTGATTACGTGGTATTGTAATTTTTGAGCATAATAATTCTATTTGTATTGGATTCGGTTATCCACATTGGTGAGAATATGATAAAATGGAATAACATGATTATATGATCTAAGTTTTTTTTGGCCCGTCTTCTAAATGGAATACATTAATTATTCTATTTTGCATTTCATTACAAGTAAATTGACGAACTACATTTCATTATAAGTAAATTGAAGAATTGCATTTCATCTTAATTTTATTACAAGATTTTTAACGAAACAAAATTTGTCACCGTGCAACACGCGGTACCAAACACTAATTTTAGTTAAGAGGGGTTTGGTTTGTGGAAGCCTATACTAAAAAAACATACCTCACGACATCTTTTTCATTTCGCGCAAACCATTTAGCGACCCTCCTCGCGTGGGAGGTCGCGTAGCTCACTGTTTGTGGGAACTCAGGGTGTCCGGGCGACTAGCGCCGCGACCTTGGCCGCGTGCCAAGTTGTGTGAAGCGCTGTTGGGCACAGTAAGGGCCTTATTTCGAGATTTCAGCTCTTTTCCTCATAACTTCTCATTTCCCATTCGTTTTTCTCTCAATCGTCTCCCATAGTTTCGATTTTTTAGAGCTTTAACTCCACTCCTCAATCTAACCCAAGGCATTTAGTACTCATTCAAGGCAAAGATTCAAGGAACCCCTTCCAGTTTCAAGTGTTCTTCACCGTCTTCTCCAAGTTCTAAGTTTTCTAGGGTAAATCCAAACATTGTGAGTTCATTCTATATCTTTACCAAAATATATACATGTCAAAATGATGTATCTTACTTCCTTTATGTTTATATTTCAAGTACTTATACATTTATATGATTTTGGCTAATTAGGTCAAATTTGGGTAAATTGGGGGGTTTTGCATATCTTGACAAAATGAGTATAAAGAATGATTTTAGACACTTGGGAAACGATTATTTCAAAGGGGTGATCTCGTAGTTCCTGGTCTGTGAAGATGCATTGTTAGGTGCTCCATTTTATTTTCCCATTAAGGCCGAACAATATTTATGGAGTTGGAAGACAAAATCTTTATACCCTTATATTTTGTTATCTAGATCACTTAATGAGATTTTGTGTTTAATATTTAGTATTGGAAAAAGTTTGGTATATCCACATAGATGTATCTATACGAAAGACTAGTATGTAATGGATACATAGGCGTAGAAGTCAATTTTCGTTTAACACATTTGGGGTAATAATCCCTATCTTGTAAGTTGAAATAGGCATTGGGTCTTAAATATGCATTAACGTTTGGGATTTTTGAAGTCGGGTACCGACCAATGATCATTTAGTGAGTGAACAAGCTTAAGTTGGATTATGGAGATCTCAAGGTACAGACTCGAGGGGTTGAAATTGTTGAATCCACGAGCAATAGACTCCAAGATTTGAGCTTGCTATATCTAACTATCCAAAGATGATGCTTATATAACATTGAGATGTGACTCAGTCACGCGTCCCGTCATTTTTAATGGTAACTTGGGTCTCCCGCGTTATCTTCAGATATTTTGTACCCTCCCAAAAAATTAGACGTGCTTTAAATTAGGGTGTAAACGATTCGAGTTTTAACGAGCTACTAGAGACCGAGCTCGTTTATCTCGAGCTTGAGCTTTATAATTCTCGAGCTCGAGTCGGTCTCTAACACAAAATAGAACTCGTTTAACTAAACAAGCCGAGCTTTATAACAATAGTGTTCGACTCGACTCGACTCGACTCGACTCGACTCGTTCGAAAACTCGATTCAATTTTTCGAGTCGAGTCGAGTCGAGCCGAGAATTCGAGCATACCCATTTATTCGAGCCAAACATGCTCATATATTTATTAACCATACAATAAAAATATAAAAATTATCGAGCTCAAGCCGATAAACAAGGTAATGGATCACGAGTTCAAACCCATAAACGAGCATCGAGCTCGAGCTCGATAACTCAAAAAATATTCGAGCTCGAGTCTTACATTGAAAAGTTAATTGACTCGAGTCGAGCTCGAGCCCAATATTATTTTTTTGAGCTCGGCTCGTTTAACCTACTAATCGACTCGGCTTGGCTCGTTTACATCCCTACTCTAAAATATAAGGATCATCTCGGAAAAAGTTGAAGTATCTGCCCGTTGTTGGAACCTGGTGAATTAGGGTTGATCATCAATAATAAATAATAAATCTTGAAATCGGTTGCTTCTCATCCTCAAAAAATAATCATGATCGGTTATCCATTTCTCCTTCAAAATACATCCGAAAATGAGTTCATCAGTTCATGATTTCACAGTCAATGTATTTATTTCCTTCCTTTTTCCCATTATCATCATACATCAAACGATTCGAAAACACAATCCACATTCATGTGATTTCGAAATGCAGGATTGTAGAGGAAAAGATGTGGATCTCAACATATACAATCCACATTTATTGTTCCTTCCTAATGGTTGTTTATCATATTATCCTTTTCCAACATAGTATATAATGTGTGTTCTGATTAGTTCATTTAGCTTCGATAATCAAGTTTAGGGTTTTGATTGTTTGAATTATGTGTTCATCGTTTTTGATCAAAAATCTTGGTGGTGATAATTTTGCTTAGATTACTAAGTTTAGGGTTTTGGTTTGATTGAATTGGTGTTCAAAATGGTGTCGTTTTTGATCAATCACTTGTTGGTGATCATTTTTATTCGATCACCAGTTTAGGATTTTGATTGTTTGAATTTTGTGTTCAAATTGTGTCGTTTCTGATCAAATATTTGTTGGTGATAATGTGACAGTGGGTTAACTAATTCAAATTACACGCAACTTATCGAGCTTTACCGGAAATGCAGGGATATAGGTATCAACTTATTCATAATTTTGACTATTGTTTTTTTTCTTGTTGAAGTATAAATATTTATTGTACATGAGAAAGTTAAATTGATTGAATCCTCCATCCGTAGTTTCAATCTTGCATGGAAATAATTGTATCCAGTAAAAAAATATGTTTAGAACTTATGATTGTTGCCCAAAGTTAGCATTTTACTTGGTTTAGTGCAACTTGTCTTGTTTGTTGAGATGACATTGTAATTTTGGTAATTTTGTTTCATATTAACATAACAATGGAAAAGCTCAGCATCAACGTTTCTTAACCCTTTTTGTTTCTTGGTCGATCTTTTTAGTTGGTATGTAACTTCATTCCTCTGAGATTTATCAATGGTACACTTTCCCTCCCTTCATGGTCGATCTTTTTAGTTGGTATGTAACTTCATTTTCGTTTGACACCTCAAGATGACAACTGCCAGTTGATCCAAAGTCCCAAATATCCTCAAAATTAAGTTAAATGTGTAATATGAAATATTAATAGCCCACAATTTCATAAAAGACTAACTTAACCACACAAATCTAAGTATATCCCACTTGAAAGTAGGGTATGGGGAATTTGATAAAGACTCTCTCGTTTGTATTTCAATTATACGTTTAGCTACTATTCACATCTGAATAACTGTAATATCCTGATTAGCAGTTTGGCAAGCAATCATTTCACCCTGAAGAAGCATCCCATTTCACAGTAAGAATTCATAATCTACTTGTAGAAGAGTTGTACGGAAAAAGAAGAGAGTTCGTCAAGGTTCTCATGTTCGAAAGATAAATTGATTTCCTTCAAGCTTGTTTTCTTCAGTTATGTTTCATTCTTCAATCCTCCAAATTCTACATTTATTTTCATTTGGAAATTGCTATATGTAGGTGATTTTCTTCTCAACTCACTTGAAACTTAAAAACCCTATGTTGCATACAATATTGTTTTTGCGTGCCATATATTTGTTAAAATGTTTTACTTTGGCAAATATGGTTTTTCTAACTTCAACCTCAAAGTATGTATCTAAGTTCCATGGCATGGGAATGGTTTCTTCGGAAGAAGCCCTTTTATATACTTAGAAGCCTCGATCTACAAATGGAACCATATTTATTTTTTCCTAATTTGGTACTTGTTGTTTACGAGCAAGAACAATTGAAGTCGATTGAAATCTTACCGCGTGCTTGTTTTTGCATTAAAGAGTAAGCCAACCACTTCTTTCTTATATGGTTTCTTTAATAACTTTCACCATCCAATTACCCAAGTTTCAATTCACTGGGTTGCTTATCTTATTTTTGTTTCAAATCAACCATCATCTTCATTGATTTCTTTCATCCAAAACCAAGTGTAAGAAGACTTGTAAATCATGTGGTTTATGGAAGTCGCTATGGTATCATGAACACTATCTTTTCTCATTGTATATTTTAACAAGATTTCATTTGCTTTTTTGCTGCTTGAAATCAACATGAAGTTGGGATGGTTGTAGTGGAAATTCCTGCTTCAATATGTTATAGGTTTGTTTCTACTGTTGCTACTGATGCACTTCTCTTGCAACACCAAAGTGTTGCTCATGCTCGTTACCAGATTGTTGTTCTTGCTCCTTACCAAAATGCAGTCGCGGTTTCCGGCCAAGCTACCCGAAATGTTCTACAATTTTCTATTGACTTGTTGCAGATAAAATAAAAGAATAGGCACATTGAAGATCTTGGACATTTTTTTTTGATATGTGGATTCATTGAAACATTAAGGTTTATTTTTGAAAAACTCTTGTCCTTTATCATAAATATTAAACAAAATTATTTTTTAATTTTTATGTTGTTTTCTAGTTTTTCTTGTTATTTATATTAATATAATATATGTAGTTTAAATATGGACTATACATACCCTTTCAAATAAGGAAATGATTTTTTTAAATGTAGCCAAATGAACGATATCTTTAGAAAAGATTTACAAAAAAGGTCATTAAAATTATCTTTAGAAAAGATTTACAAAAAGGTCATTAAAATCTATATTTATAAAGAAGGTTTAAATTATACATACATACATATATATATATATAGAGAGAGAGAGAAAAGTTCAAATGCGAACTTAAATTTGGTTGTGAACGTGAGGATAAATGAGAGCGCAACACGTGTCATACTCAGACTGAATGTAGTATTATTCAGACTGAATAACATTCAGATTGAATAACACTAAATTCAGTCTAAATATAACACGCAACGCCATCATTTGTCCGCATGTTCACAATCAAATGTGAATTTTCATTTGAACCTGCCCCTATATATGTGTGTGTGTTCGTGTGTGTAAGCGTAGAATCATGTGAGAATGAGAGTAATGATGAGAAGTGTAAGAAGGGATCTAGACCCTTAATCACTTTTAATCTCACACTCACCCATGAATTGCGCTTGATATTGAGATTGATTCGGTGCATCTCATCCAAATATGCATCCAAGGATGAAGATCTCTTCTTACGTTTCTCACCTTAACACTTTCTCTCACCGAAACCCAATTCTATATATATATATATAGTTGGGTTTACGTGAGACCAGCATGTTTTTGTGAGACCTGTAAGACCACTTTTTTACACTTGAAACTACAAAGCAGAATGGTGTGAAGGTAATAAAAATATGAACATTCACAACAAAAACACTGTGAAGGCTGCATTCACAGAATTTTGTTGTGATGTCTCAAATATAAAAATGGTTGTCTCACGAAAACAGACTGGTCTCACATGATCACATGTCTATATATACATATATAGGGTTGGGTTCATGTAAGACTAACCTGTAGTCGTGAGCCCACATATTTACACTTGAAACTTGTAAAAAAAGGCGAACTTTCACAACAAAAACATTGTGAAGATTATTTTCACAATGTTTTGTTGTGAAGTTTCAAATGTAAAAAAATGGTCTCAAAAGTCTAGAGAGAGAGGGAGAGAGACTGTTCAAATGCAAACCAACCAAAGGTTACAAACAAAATAATTAAGATATTTATGGAAATGATAAATGCTCATTTATTATTATCTGAATATTTAAGGAATATATTAGAGTTTATTAATTATGATTGACGTTTTATATTATGAAACAATCAATGTATTTATGAGATCATATATTTGTTAAAATAGATGGACAGTTGAAATTGTTTTGTATGGTTTGTAACTTTTGGTTAGTTTGCATTTGAAGTTGTCTCTCTCTCTCTCTCTCTATATATATATATATATATATATATATATATCTAAAGATAATATTTAGGAAATGAAATGATACCTTTAGAGAAGATTTATAAAAAAAATGTTACTAAAGCCTAAACCTTTAGAGAAATTTTTCCAAAAATCTTCTCTAGCGATACTTTTTAGTAACGATTTTTAAAGTTCACTAATGCTAAAAAAAACACCACTAATACATTTTATAGAATCTTTTTGGAAAAAATTACGAACTTTTAAAAAAGCTTTTTAGCTACCATTGTATAAATGTTATATATAGATACGTTTTTTAACGGGAACGAAAGCTTATTTAAAATCTTTAGAAAAAAATCAATAAAAACTCCTCCTTAGAAGGCCATTTTAGTATAATAAATAAATATTAGAAGTTCTAAAAACGTAAAAGTTAATGTTAGATTTATTTTTTCTTAGATTTTAAAACTTCTTCCATTTATTTTAGTGTAGATAACCGTTGAAGTTGTTTTTATAATTTTATATCAAATAAAATATTGTATTATATAAAAATAAGAATAAAAAGTTAAAATTGGTGGGGTTGAGCTTGAAATGACAAGAAATGAAATGAAATAAATGAAAATGCAGACATGAAGTGACATTTCAGATTCTGGTGCAGCCGTTCCTTCTGCACACACATTCACCCCCATCAATAAAGACACCAACCCCCACCCCCCGAACAAAGGGCTATTTTTGTAATTTACTCTTTTTTCTTTTGTAAATAAAATACAAATACTCATTTTTATTTTTATTTCAACTAAAAAATTAATTTCAGTTGATTGAAGGAATTATACATGTATATATATATATATATATATTTGAAAAACATTTATACTTGATATCTATATTTTGTGATTCAAAGGTATACTTTCAAAATGATTTTGTTTTTCAAATTGTAGAGCTTTCATTATTTTTAATAATCAAAATAAAATTTGGAAATAAAAAGATTATAAGCTTGAGAGGATTTTTTAGCTTAACTATTTTTAGTTAACCTTTCACTAAAAATTAACGTAAAGACATCAAAACATGACTTTTTTTTATTTCAACAAGAAAAAACTCAATTGTTTATCTACTAAGACAAATAATATATGATAAGGTTACATTTTATGTTTTATTTTTTTGACTTAGTAAATTAAAACCACTAATTTGGTTCATCTCAAACAAATACAACTTGATAACTTAATTTATATTTAAATATAGTAAATTTGATATAAATCAATACTTGTATCAAATTAGATTTTATAATTAATCTTGAATAAAAATCTATATAAATAAAAAAATATCCATACAAAATTACCTTTGTTTTTATCTAATTTCCCCACAATTGAAATTTTGGAGAGTTAGAATTAATTTATCAAGACTTGTTTCTTCATGAAATGTAAAACGTGTATTCTATAATTTTACACATTTTTAAATATGCACTATATCCTAAAAATGTGCAAAATCAACTAAGTTATTTGTAGTGATGACATATACATCTGTTTTCGTTATTTATGTCACAATTAAGTCAAATATCCTTTGAACTCATCATTTTTGTTTTTGAACTTATATGTTAAATCCATAAAAAAAATAGTTAACAATAAGCCCTTTTCGATTGTCCGGATAGAGATAAACACAAAGATCCATTTGATTGGTTTTAAACAGAACTATAAAGTTGTATATAGCTTTAAAACGCTAGCTAGCTAACGATATGATGTTATAAACAACATACATAACATGATATATACTTTAGTCTGGAAAATGCATCATAGATTTGAACATAGAAAGACTCGTATAAAAAAAACAACATAATTAATTCAAACCCTAATTATGTCAAAAGTAAAATGCAATATCTTTATCTCAAAAATCATGTTGTTTTCCACATAGGTAAGGAGTAGATTGGAAAGCCACTTGAGATGGTGATGCACAACATTTCTTGGACCACTTAAGTAATATTTAAACCTTTCTTTTCTTTAATTTATGACACCAATAAAAATCAAAGCTTGAAGCAATTGATTGTATCAACTGCAAAAGTTGTTTGGTGGAGGAAGAATCATGAGTTACAAAAGATTACTAAGAATGTGGTCCAAAACCAAAAAGGGTTCTCTTTTATCAAAGACCTTAGATTGTTGTTCAATAGCTTTATGGTCTAAATATCTACATTTGGACACAAATACTCTTTTAATAGATATGCTCATATCCAGGGTTAAGTTACACCTTGTTATTCTTTTTCCATCAATACTATATATATATATATATATATATATTGCACATAAAAATATTACAATAAACTTATATATACATACATATATACACACACACATCATGTTCACTAATAGATACACACTTCTTTTCCGTAGAAATGTGTTTTAATGTTCTACTTGTACTCAATGGACGGGGGAACATTTATGAGTTTCCTTTTTTAATTATAATATTTGTATGCTCGTGTGTAAATGATATGAAGAATCATACCCCTGCGTTGATTTGAAGTTCAAATTTATTAATTGATCTATCAATAGATTCTTAACATGTAGGATATACGTGCAAAGTTAATACCTTTTACCAACATAAGTGTCGCCTAACTATGGAGTATAGACTCATTTAAAGAGTAATATAAGGGATTTGATATGTTTTCACAACATGTATACATGTAAATATGTGTTCTAACTTTGTGATTTTTGTATTAAAAATAAATTATTATGCAAAAAATGGACCGGATATACACATTAAACGGATAGTTATTACGCATACACGAAAACAAAAATAAAGCCAATTATTTTTAACCAAAAAAGTTTGAACTTTTTAGAATATATATTCTCTTGTTAAAAAAAAATTAAATATATTTTTTTTTGCGTTTTTTTCTTCAGAGAAGATACAAGCAATTTACTTTTAAATATTTTATCAAATCATCAATTAATTTATCGCTCTTTTGTTTCGATATTTTATATGACAACAATGACAAATTAAAGAAATTAAGACCATTTAATTTTTTTTTAAACTCCCAACAAAAATGCTCACAATATCAAGAATCAATGGCTATGGCTTCACTTACTAAATATAGCAAGGCGATTGAACATGACTCATGGAAGCAAGTACTGTTGTGAAGACTTTGGAAGAAGGTGACAACTGATATATGAATGCAATAATTAACTCTATTAAATCTTGCAACTTCAATATATACCTTCTAAATTCATAAAAAATTGTACCTTCACCTTTTATGTCTCAAGGACACAATAATATTGCCTCTCCTTTTTCGTTTTTGATATTTTTTTTTTGCATTTAATTTCATCAATTTGTTGCCTCTAGTTTAAATATCGAACACTTAATAAACCATGTGATTTCTGTATGTACTTGCATATATATAAAAATAACATAGACTTTGATTTTGTATCTATATATAACATATATGTGGGTTCGTATCCATTATGTTTTGAGAATTTATATTTATCCACGAGTTCCTTTCTTTCATTTTATTATTAACGTCTAAATATGGTTTTGTTTAGCAATTTTTGAATGAGGGATCTTAATAATTAAAAGTGAATCCTTGTGTATTAATTTTTCATGTAACTAATGCAAAATTAGGTTCGTTTTCTCTTGGTTTTTTTATTCATCGGAAGATTTTAATATTTGAAAGATTACCTTTTCGGTAATTATATTATGATTTTTTGTTATAAACCAAACACAGTCGTTTTCATGAAAACTACATAAGCACCATATAGTACTCAACAAAAAAATCAAACTATATATTTGGGAAAAAAAATACGTCAAAGTGCAACGGTTTTATTCACATGATTTTTTTTTGGACGGCAAGAAGGCAATTTTATTACGACAACTAGCGACACTCTATCAAAAATCATTTCATTATAAACATTGTGTTGGTTTAGCATTTTTTACAGATAAACTTAAGGTGGCATTTTTCTTGTTCTTATTGTTCTTCTTATTATTTTCTTTTTGAAAATAATGATTCATTCGTAATGGTGATGATATTGAACTGGTTTCTCCATCACTAGGTTGGTTATATATATCATCTCCGTATATATGTTGTATGTGTGTAAGAAGTATATGTATTCGATTGACGTGATCATTCTTAGCAAGCAATTTTTGTAGAACATGTATATATACACACACACGAATAATTACTCTTGAAAATATGGTAGATGAATTATTTAAGGCAAGCCAAAGTAGCTTAGTTCTTGAAAACAAATTAAAATACACAAATAACATCACTCAAATGATTGTAAAATACATGTGGAAAATATCCAAATATTAATTTATGCCCTGAAAAACAAGTTAAGGCCATAGTTTTCTTGAGCTCAAAATATAAATATATATATATATATATATATAGAAGATGAAGGGTTTGCTTGGATTTAATTTCTTATTAAAATCAAGCTTATCATTTCTTGAACAATGCAGCCCTTGATCTTAGTCGCTTCTCTGAACCCTGCACACAACTCAGCTGAATACACAAATTCAATTATTCAGTAGTTTTCTTTGAGATAGTTATCAAAGATTTATAAAAAAGAAAAAACGTTTTTGAATTCCTTTAATCATTATTTCGGTAATTAAATCACTTAATCATCATAATACAGATACATACATATATATGTATTTATATATATGACGATGAATAAATATAATAAACTCAACTATATATATATGGGGGGAAAAATATATATGGGGAAAAATTCTCTTTTTGCAAAACTAGAAAAACCTACAGCAAACAGTGTTTTTTTTTAAACTTTTTTCATACAAATTTTCTTTTGTGACATTTCTTTGAAAGTTTCAATGAATTTACTTGCTAAAACGCTTGAAACTCACAAAAACGTTGTTGGGATTTTCTGAGAATTTTCTTCCATTATTTTACTTTTTAGGGAATTTCTATTTATTAAATTATAATTAATTAATATCTACATATATATATAATGAAATACAATGTAATTGAATTTTTCTGAAATCAAGTAATAAATTAAAATGAGAGAAAATTAAGTACTATAGAACATTGACGTACCTCATCAAGTTTAGTTTGGTGATTATTGGCTTCCAACATCAACCCAAAATGAATGTGAGGGAAATGTGCCCACTATTTCACAAGAGAATTTTCGGTGTCAAATTCAAATCACAACCACAATTGTAAATAAATATGAATTATATATATAAATATATAAATAAATAAATATATATACACGTACTTGACATTGTGAAAGCCACCAAACAAAGGAAAAGAAAGTAGAGTAGCCAGAAAATTGCTACCATGCGCACTTACATTTTTTGCAGCAGTGCTAAAAGCTTCCCTATGGCTGATATCTGGATTATTCGCCTTAATCCTCTGGATCTCTTCCCTATATATAAATCCCCACATCTCATTTTAAAATTATAATTGTTGAATCTATTATATATATATATATATATATATATATATATAAACTAATGGTGTTATTCATTGAAAACAAAAAGAGGGATACATAGAGTAGTTTTGTTACTTTATGAACTGGTTATATGCAGAAGGAACTCGTTGCCTCTTCTCTGGAGCTGAAAAAAAATTCAAATTGTTGGTATTAATTACATTTGAAGTACTAAAAATATTGTAATGAAAATGGTTATTGAAATTGAATGCGACATAGTTTAATCTAAAATTAAACCAATTGGTGTGTGTATATATATATATGTATATAGGTATTTCAGTTGCATAATCTTGAATTTATATTGAACTTTCTGTTTCCGAAAAAAAAATGGAAAGGAATCGATGAACTCACGGCGGTTGATCTTTTGTTCACTGGTAATCGAAGCTGGAGATGGCCTCATCGGCATCCTGCTGTTGTACTTTGAAGACGAACCCAAATCAACTCGATAATTTGAAGCAGTGTGGCTCGGAGCCTGCTTAAAAATCAAGAATCAGCCTTATGATAATTAAGCTCATGTAAATGACTTCTTTTTCTTCAACATTTTCGGGGTTTTTTTTTGTTTTAAATATCCAAATATCTATAATCAGCAATCTGGTTTTCTATAGCAATATATCTTGTGATTTCAACCAGCAAACTATTCACTTTTATGAAAAAAAAAATTGCTACTTTTTGATAAATAATATATGGCTAAGACACTAGAAGCTTACAGTTTCCGGTTTATATTTGTGCATTGTACATAATAATGAATATTTGCAACGATTTTAATTCAACTAAAATTATAAGTGCATTAAAAGAACCCTAGCTATTTGACATGATCGAAACGCTACGAGTATAAAACTTTTATGTGAAATTAATCAAGATATCACCATAAAATTTGAAAATTACATTAATTAATTCATGAAATGTGCTACATACAGATGTAGTTGTTCTTTGTACCCGAGGTCTGTAGTCATATAGCAAGGTATATGCTTGTCTTTATAGAATATAAAGGCACTTCTACCCTTTCTACTCTCATAGACCCCCTTCATTTATATGAAACCCAAAACCAAAAAAAAGAGGACATTTTAGACATTCCATTTGGAGTCCAAAATTTTTGTTACTCTAGCTAATCTTGTTTTTCTATAACCATAATACATTCTATATTTGGTGTAATTGGGCATTCTTGATTAATCAAAAAAAAGTATTGTATTTTCATGCAATAAACAAATGACCATAAGAATACATGTGTCTAGTGATCAGACTCATTTCATACGGTCACAATTTATACAGGATTTTATACAGGATTATGTTAAACATAATCTGAGACACTCTTCGAAAATCAAATTAGAAATATCATACGCACATCATATCGGCTTTCCGGTATTATACCCTAATCTTGTTATTTACATCGGATTGTACGCGTTTGAGTGATGTACTTAAACAAGAAACAACAAAAAGAAACTGAACTAACAACATTGAAGTGACTGAATCAGTTGGATTGCAAAAGTAAAAGTTAAAAACCCCACAGAATTGAATGACATTTGCTGTCAATCTTGTCCCAAACATATCTACCATCTCTTTAACCTCACACATATATATATATAGATATATAGAGAGAGAGTGGGGTTGCAGAAGAAAACGACAAAACCTTGATGTCAAGAAAAACATAAGAAGAAACCTTAAAGAAAGAATCTTTAAAACTACTTGGGGTTTCTTTAAAATCTAATTAAAGAAACTAATTAATAAAGTAAGAAAAAGGATTTCCAGATAAATATATGTATAGATAGATAGATCGAGAAAATGATCATTTAAAAAAAAGAGACACTGACGCATTTATGCAGATGTTGGCCGCAAACATGAACCTATGGAAAACGGCTGTTTAGGGTTCTTGGATCTATGATGTAACAGTAAAAAGAAGTGAGAACCAGAAAGAAAAAAAAACAGACCGAATTGTGTGTGTGGTCTTTAGATTATCCTATGTATGACCTAGAGTAAGTAAGTAGATCCTATATATCTACAAACACTTCTGATCATTTCCTCAAAAGGTACAAAGTTTTTAATGAAAATATTGAAACCTATAAACCCTAGTCACATTAAGTAACACTTGCATTTACCATTCAGCATTTGTGTTTTTGACTTTTGAAAGTCATGAGTCAAATAATTACTGTTCCAAATTCCTAGTATTTTGTTAGCAAGATAGAAAAAGAAATTAAGAAACAATATATACATCTTATATATATATATATATACATTGAGCCGTTTTAAATAAATTTTGATGAATTAATCACTCATTTCAAAAGGGTGGCTTAACATGGGTATCAATTTTTGAAGTTGAAATTAACATTCTTGAAAAAAGAAATTTTGATGAATGATAAAAGAAGTCGATCTGAATTATATATATATATATAGAGGGCTGAGGAGCGATCAAACACAAATTAACCATATTTGTACAAACTGTTGATTTCATTGTTTAATTTAATGAAATTGTTTCATACAAATATTTTGTTGATAAAATTGTATCATATATGGTTGTTTCTATGTTTTAATGAAACTGTTTCATGTATTTTATCTAAAATTAATATAATGGAGATGATAATATCCTTATAGTTAACACCCTCCACAAAAAAAATGACTAATCAACCTCTCATAATTAAAAAAAAAAAGTTATAAATAAATGAATAAAGTTTGCACAGTTTATACAAATAACATGGTTTACGATTAATATCTTATCTATAATATATAATTACTTAAGAGAAAATAATAATAAGTCACCTGGGCATGGTGATGGGAAGAAGTAGAATCTTGGGAGGTGGAATTGGAATTTGAGAGAGACTGATGAAAGGCAGCAGCCATGCCCATATTCACAGACCACAGATTGGTGCAGTGTCCACATCTTACTGTCACTATGTCAAACAAGCTGCTGCATGGTACACTCACCTGCATTTTTAATTTCATCATCAATTATTACCTCCAAATTACCCATTTCAGAAACTCAAACAAAGAATGTAAATTGGTCCTTCAATTTTGTCTTCAACTATAAAATAAAACCATAATTAGCTAGGGTTCCATATTATAACTTTTTATCATCTAACAACCCTAGAAAATGACATTGAAGTAACACCTTGAAAAACGTTGAGTTGAATTATGATTTAATGATCCCAATTATAAGAAATCAAAGATATACACCATGGGAAAACAGCTTGAATATGGAGAAAGAAGGTTTAATTAATTAGAAATGGGATCTTAATTTGTTTCTTGAGTCAAGAAAGAAATTAAGATTAGAACCACAAAACAAAACCCTAGCTTTTTGGTAGTAATTAACAGTGCTGTTCAATCCATGCAATTACGTTTGGGGTGCTGAATGGTAATTGCCCTTTTAATTTGTTAAATATTTGAAAACCAATTGTGTAATTTGATGATGGAAAATTAATCTCCATATAAGAAAAAGAAAAGAAAAGAATCGAATGGTTTTTGTCCTTGTTACTAATCATACAAGTACCGTCCTTAGTTCTTTGTGTGTGTGTATGTGTGTGTATAGGTGTGTGTGTGTGTGTGAATGGGTAAGAAAGAGAAAGATAGAGTTCAGATATTTGAAGAACTTTTTCTTTTGACTGCTAGCTGAAGAAGAAATAAGAAAAGGAAAGCCTCAAACGATTAAGACTTGACTCTACAAGTTTATGTCTGTATCGAAATTAATTGGAAAAAAAAAGAAATTAAAAAACTCGATTTCAAATTGGTTGCTTTCAGTATATATATAAGATCGATTGATGAATGAATTAATTAATTAATCTGATCTCAATCAAAACTACTCAGCATATCTGTTATCATTTCGATCAAGATCTTTTGAAATATGCAACAACTCTTCTTCTTCACAACTCTCTCTCTCTCTCTCTCTCTATATATATATATATATATATATATAAACAGCACCAAACACATATAATCACAGATGTATATATATAGAGAGAGAGTGTGTACCGCAAGAACAATATTGCAAAAGTTACAAGGGATATAACACAGTTGCTCTGCTGCTGCTGCTACATCTATACTTGACATCGCTTTCTTTAAGTTTTATTGATGATCCACTTTCTCTACAAAGAACTGCTAGCTAACAAATTGAAGAGAAAACTTCAAATCTTTGTGTGTCAAGTTACTGTGATCACTACAGTGTTGCTTGCTACAAGTTGTTTCTATTTATAGATGAAGAAAGGGATCAAGAAACATATATACATATATATATATGTATATATATATTATGTGTATATATGTATATGAGAGTGAGAGAGGGAGAGAGAAAATGGGGGAAATTAGAAAGGGGGAAATGGGATAGGATCCAAAGAGCTAGCTAAGGGCAAAGGCATTATAGCAAAAGGTAGGTTCAGATAGTGCCTGCGGGCCCTAGCTACCTCTTCCATGCAACTAGACCGGCACACACTCACCGGCTCGATCGATCCACCCATTTATTTAACCGGGAATTGACTCAAATGACCAAAGTACTACACTTTTAATTTGTTCATCTGACCATATATCTTCCAATTTTACACAAATGTCTTATGAACCAGGTCCGTAAGTCAAGTCCGTAAGTCAAGTCCGTAAGTATTATGAACACACCACAACGACGTCGTTTTGGCTCTGATCCGTAAGCCACCTCCGTAATACTTACGGACCCGACCCAAAACCCGATTCCACCCACATCCATCATATAATGCCAAGTTTAAAAACGAAGTGAAACTGGGTTTTAGGTCGGATCTGTAAATATTATAGAGGTGGCTTATGGACCGGACCAAAACCATAATGTCATTTTGGTGTGTTCGTAATACTTACAGACCCACTGACATTTATGTAAAAGTGAGAGATAAATAGTTAGGAAGATAAATCAGATGTTCATTTTGACAATATGAGTGAAATTCCCTTTCTTTAACCCATCACTTACTTAATTATTTCTACTCTATATATAAATATATATATATATAGAGAAAGAGAAGAAAGTTCAAATGCGAACTCAAATTTGGTTGTAAATGTCACTATTAGAAAATTGAGTATTTTCAACGAAAATTTTCAACGGAAAATGTCGTTGAAAGTTTTCTATGAATTTTAAAGGGATTATTGACAAAACATAAATTTTCTACGAATTTTCAACGAATTTCCGTTAAAAATCTCTCAAAAAATGCATTTTCAACCAAAAACTTTTTGACGAGACATTCCGTTGAAATTTTTTTGGTTGAAAATACATATATGTTTGTGAGAGATTTTCAACGGAAATTCGTTGAAAATTCGTAGAAAATTTATGTTCTGTCAATAATCCTCTAAAATTCGTAGAAAATTTTCAACGACATTTTCCGTTGAAAATTAATTTCCGTTGAATACTCAATTTTCTAGTAGTGTGTGAGGACAAATGAGAGCCCGACACGTGTCTGAATATACAAAGAAATATTCAGACTGAATATACAAAGAAATATTCCGACTGAATAAGCATTATTCGGATTGAATAAACTATATTCAGTCTGAATATTTCTTTGAATGGGATACGTGTCGTACTCTCATTTCTCCTCACGTTCACAACCAAATTTGAGTTCTCATTTAAACTCGCCCTATATGTATGTATATATATATACACACACCAGTGTATTCAAGGGTGAACACAAAATACCTCTTAATTAAAAGTCGATTGATACCTAATTAATTATATATACACCTATAATTTTTTGATGGACTTGTGTGTTTTGTTACTTTTGTAACATGGGGTTATTTCCTATTTAATTAGTGCACATACACATTCATGTCAAAGATAATTCTCGAGCGGACAATTAATTAACCATGCACTTAATTAGTTCTCAACCGTCCTATACACATTATAAAACAAATGACTTTTACCACAAAAATCAAAATTACCGAAGTTTTTCGTCGGTGATTACTGACGGATCACCCAGAAAATATCAATGCTTCCGGTGAATATGATGTTTTTTAAGATAATAACAACGGATTATTTAGAAAGCATATGGGTAGCTAGTTTGTCACTAATTTGAGTTTTCCACCAGCTTTAGTGACGGTTTTGTGACGAATTACTCCTTAAGAGACAGATCTTAGAAAAATCCGTAGATAAAAGTTTTCCAGTTTAGTAGTGACAAAATCGTCACACGCATCTAACTTGCCAAAAGTGTGAGATCTTGTATTCGACTCACCCATCATATATAGTAGGTCATGCCGCTATTCTATTTAGGCGACTTTCTCAAAATCTAAATGTAAACCAAACAAAACAAACGGAATATAACCACAAGGGTTGTGGCGTAGTTATCGAGACCCTGGAGGATTTTGGTATTATATCCCATCTGTCCAGAGTTTGAATCCAGACATACACAATAATTGTGGCCATTGAGTTTATTATGGCTAATATTTTACAGTCATAATTTATCGAAATTAGTCCAGGTAAATCCTGAAAACCCTTTAAAACAAAGCGGAATATATTTCAGGTAAGATCTCAGGATTAAATTAATGTATGTACACATCTTATTTCTATCTCGAGAGACAGATAAACTTTTCCAAGAAGACTAACGTCTTGCAAAATCAAAATTTAAATGTAGATCTTATAAAATTAGTTGATTAAAAGTTGAATCCTAAAAAATATCATATGAAATGAACCGGTGGAGGTGGTACCGGTTCATGGTAAACCGGGTTCATGAAGGTTGATGTGTTATTAATGTTAATGCGTAGTTTGATTGTTCTTTTTCCTTGCAGGCTAGCCAACAATAACCAAAAGCCTAGGGCTTCCCTACATAAATTAATTTAATGAAACTATTTGAATTAAATGTCTAAATTAAATAAGGTCAAATACATTAATAATTATTTAATTTGGGATCGCTAAATCAACGAAGTGTTTAAATAAGAAAAAATTAATATTCGTTTTAAAAAATAATTTGATCGTGAAAGCTATTTTACATCCAATATATGATTGATATAATGCATGAATAACGACAAATATGTATTTTGTAGGGACAAAAATATCTATAAGATGAGCAAAAAGACATAACTAATTTAAAATAATTATCATCAAAAAATGAATTTGAAAAAAAAAGTTAATATTTGATTAAAACTAAATGAAAAGTATTATTACTTGTAACAAATTATTATAGTGTGTAGATTTTATATATCTAATTTAAGAAATATTCTTTTAGAACTATGCTGTTGGAAGAAAACGCCAAAATGGTATATATTGATTCTTACATCATTTCTATTTAAACTTATTTAAATTATCTATTAATACGAGTTTGTTACTAATATTTAATTTAAATTTCTATTACACTTTTTTAACCAAATTACGTGATTGTCTTTGTTTAATTTCTTTTTTCACAGCTCTTAAATATTGGTATATTAATTTATGGTAAATTTGAGAATTTGTTTCAGTACTAAATAAAAAACTTTTGGGTATGAACTTTTTCCTAGAAAATCTATCGTTAAAGAATGATTCCTTACAAAACTGTCATAAAAATTGATGGATAAATTATTGGTGGGTAATTCAAATCAGTAACAAATTACCTAAGGATTCTCTGCATTATCCGTTGGAATTTTCTCGAAAATCATCGAATTTTACCGAACTACTGGTATCTTCTAGGTGATCCATGGGTAATCGTCCATGAAAATTTCTTTAGATAATTTTTATGAGTAAAAGTCATTTGTTTTGTAGTGTTTATTATTTTTTAAAGTAAATATTTATTGTGGGATAAAATAAAAATATGAACACATGTGATTCATGCGACTTTGCAATACAACCTTGTCATGCGGCCATAGTGTCACTCACATATTTTTTGGCACGTTAATGTAAAATCACATGATTTTATACATAATTTGGTCATTTTCTTATTTTTATTAAATTTGTATCATTCTTGTACGAATCTACCTCTAATTAAATATCATACATTTAACATTTGTTTCCATTATTAGAGGGCAACAATTTTGTAATAAACTAAACCAACCAACATGTACACCAATTGGAAAGTGCTAATGGTGCCCCCTTAGTAGGGGTATGTACGAAATTTTTTGTACTATTGTAGTATTGAGAATGTGAAAACTTGGTTTTGATATAAATGTATGTGATGAGGAATTCATTTGTGGGGGTGCCATTAGCCTCCCTCGTACCAATTATATCAAATGAACTGGTACGATTACAGTTGGTTGGTACCATTGTACCAAGTGTTAGAGTCCCACATCGGCTAGACTTGAACCATTTCTCTTCTATATATGTTGGAACCTCCATTTCTCCTCAAGGGCTATTTTGGAGATTCATCTAGGGTTCCACATATCTTAAAGGTCTACCACTCAAGGGACTTGACACTTCCAGATAACCCCCTCTGGACAATTCAATGTCCATCTAGCCTCGTTGGAGGGGGCGTGTTAGAGTCACACATCGGCTAGACTTGGACCATTTTTTCTCTATATATGTTGGAACCTCCCTTTTCTTCTTAAGGGCTCTTTTGGAGATTCAGCTAGGAGTTCCACATATCCTAATACCAAGTATGCAAATTTTATTGAAAATAACATAACAAGGTTGTACCATGATATCAACTTATTTATTATTTATTAATATTTTTGTATTTTTAATGTATTAGATATTAATATCACTGTAACTTTAATTATTTTATTTGAACGTCATTAATTTCATTGTCGTTAAAACTTCATAAACATCACATGTGTTGTCTAAAAACTCAAAAATGTCAGTTAACATTTAAATAAAATGGCAAGTTATCATATATGTAATCTGAAAATTGTGATAACGTATATACAAAACAAATTTTTTTTGTGTTAAGTATAGTTAGTTAGTATACAATATATGATCTTGCATACCAATTATAATTGATTGGTACACAACATTAGAAAGAAAAAAAAATTAGTATCATACCAATTCCATCCCTAATTTTTATATCCTAGTTTTTACATTAACATGTATAGTTTAATAGATTTTTTATTTTTGATTAAATCTTTTTATTAGTGAATAAATAAAATACGAAAACAACTATTTAAATAAATATAATATGAAAATATTTAAATTTTCAACATGATTTGTTTGTTTCAACGTTTTCAAGTTTTATGAATTATCTTAATGCTTAAAAATCAAAATTCAAATACTATTTTAAACACACACATCCAATAGTTGAAGATCAAATATCATGTTTATCATTTATTTTCCTTTCATACGTGTCTGATTTTTAGTTAATAACTTATATAATTAAATAATTAAAATCAAATGATACAGAAGATTTTTTTTTGTGTTCTAAAAAGACATTATTTTACGCATCAATTATATTAATGAAAGATGCTTATTATATTTGTTGTTCATTAAAAACAATAGTAAATACAAACGACTAAGGTGGTGTTTATATGATTGAGACTTAATGGACTTAATGGGTGAACAATTCATTTGGTAAATTGTATATGATCAAATGTTTGTATATGACTAAATCAATAAATTTGTAACATAAATAGGGACGGAAATTAACCGGGCGCGAAGAAAATGCACTTTCATACCCATCTCTTCTTTTTGTGTATGCCGCCAATCCCCATCCCCGGAAACAAGCGTTGGGTGCCCGTTTAATGAAAATAGAATATACACATGTACAAGCACACATACATGTATCTGAAATCAAGTGAAAAGACCTATTTTTCATGAGGCCGCCTTGGAGCGCCTTAAATGAATTTTTTAATTATGATGTAGTACTTTCATAATAAAATACAAACTGTCCCTCCTATGACTGAACTTTTACATGAAAATAAACTGAACATTGACATGAAAAACTTACTGAACCTTCATGGGAAATACATAAATAAAAAAACTTCACATGAAGGCTGAAAGACACACATACACAATTCTTTCATAGTGGTCTTAAGACACTACTAAAATAGAAGGCTTTCACCTACGGACATTTCCTTGAGAAATCCGTCGCTAAAAGGTGATTCGTCACAAAACCGTCACAAAAGTTTGTTGCTAAATTGTTGGTGAGTAAATTAAATCAGTGACAGATTACCCATAGAATTCCTGGGTAATCCGTTGGTATTTTTTTGAAAACATCAGATTTCGTTGGAACCATTGGTATTTCCTGGGTGATCCGTGGTAATCACCCACAGAAATTTCCCTGGGTGTTTTTTTGTGGGTGAAAGTCATTTGTTTTGCAGTGAAAATCACATGAAAAAAATGATTAACCTCACAAAAACTCAACTCCTACTACAATAAAATCGGGTTTATAATACTCCAAAATGTACAAACGTCTTAATAGACTATATTATATAGGATTTAGTTCATGAAACTAAACAATTGTGAGCCCTAAATAAAAATGTTAGGATAAGTTTGTAGGATGTTTTGACATCTTTACACGCTTTTTAGGACAATTTAAAAATATAGTGACATTAGTTTTTTTAAATGATACTATTGGGGAAGTGTTTTATAAGCACACACATTTTTATAAAACACTTTTTCAAATAATATCATAAAAAATTAATTGGACGTTTTATTAAAAGTTAGTTTGAAAATTTGTTAAGACGATACAAAGACCAGAAAAACTTATTATAATACTTTTACATATGACACAAAATTGTTTGATTTTATAAACTCAAAATTTATAAATCAATTTATTTAGAGGATTGCTAATCGTGCTTGATAATACAATTAAATTAGGTGGTTGTTATACATACACCTATTTATGTTAAATCGGTTCAAATTATACATTAAAAATGTAAAAATAAGTATCAATATTGATGTGTTCAAGGATGAAAGTATTAGGGCCTGTTTGGTAGCAGCTTAACTGGCTTAATAAATGATATACCATATTTGGTCAGTTGTGTAAGAGTGTTTCTTACACTACTAGAAAATTGAGTATTTTTAGCGGAATTTTGTCAACGGAAAATGTCGTTGAAAATTTACTACGAATTTTAGAGAGATTATTGACAGAACATAAATTTTCTACGAATTTTCAACGGATTTCCGTTGAAAAACTCTCACAAACATGCATTTTCAACCAAAAAAAATTCAACGGAATGTCTCGTCAAATATTTTTTTGTTGAAAATGAATGTCTGTGAGATATTTTCAACGGAAATTCGTTGAAAATTCGTAGAAAATTTATGTTCTGTCAATAATCCTTCTAAAATTCGTAGAAAATTTTCTGTTGAAAATACTCAATTTTCTAGTAGTGTTAGTAGCTTAATTATATGGACAATGACCTAATCTCTAAGCTTGAGAAGGGAACCTTTATGGAAACATACATTTTAATTCCATCTTTACCCCTCCCACTAAAAGAATCACTCAGCTCTCATCAGATGCCAAAGGCCAAAACCCTCACATCCGATCATATTCCACCCTTTCTCATGGGAACTGCTCTTCATCGGTGACTAACGGGCTGCTCTTGTCGGTTCCCTTCCACGTTAGTAGCGCTTCTCTGGTCATAACTAGGTATATTCCCTAGATTTTCATAGTTTTCTCATGATTTTCTCTTCTCTTCTTCAGATCTGTTCCATGCTTCCCTTGGAAACTTGTTCTTAAAACTTTAGATCTTTTAAAATCTATTCGTCAAATATGTTCTATGGGTTTTTTAAAACTTCTGATTTATTTCTATGATGTGTTTTAAAAAAAACTATTCCTTCATTCCCCTAGGCACAATTTTGGTATAATACGACCTACCATGCTTCAATCGTGCGACATGTTGTCTTTACAATCTTTGTAAGGTCTTTCTCCACCCCCAACCAATAATTCCAAACTATCAACTGGGGCTTTTTCTTGTTCATGCGGTTTAACAAAGATTTGTCACACAAAATGGGTCTTTTTAATATGCTGAAAACGCAATTTTTATCAAGCTTCGAATCAGATGAACAAATTGCCAATTTAGAACACCAAATATGGATCCAGTGAAGGCGACCTTGTCTTCCTTCAACTACATTCTTATCAGTGATAGACATGTCTTATTTCTGTTGCATATTATAACAATTGAGGTGTAGAATCTTGCCTTGTAAGTTGTATAGTCCACAATTTGTTGAAGATTGATCACAATTTTGAATCTGAAAAAATGTATTTTGAATCTGAAGAGATGTTCTAGTAGTATTCTCCGTGTTGATAGATAGTGTTCTCTACATTTGATGAAGTTTTTTAATTTTAAAAATTGTCTAAATTGTTGACGTTTATTCTTCGGAATCAATCATTCAACACATTTATCAAGTAGTTATGTTAATCAGTGATTAATATATAATGAAGGTAAAAATAGTCATTTCTGACATTTAGACTGTTTATTCAACATAACAAAAAAACAGTAAGGTATCTCAATCTATACAGACAGATTAGTCCACACAATCATCTTTATTCATACAAGATTTAATAAAAAACTAACCAAATTGCCCCTTAGAGATATGTGCATGTAACAATATATTGGTACATGTGGATATAGCCTACCCCTTAAATCAAAGTAGGGAGTTAGTTTGTAAGAGCATCTCCAACAGCATCTCCAAAATGGAGAAAATGATAAAAATGGAGATTTTGGGTTAAAAATGTGCTCTAACAGCATCTATAAAAGCTTCTCCAAAATGAAGAAAGTGTGAGAGATAAAACATTTTTCTCCATATTTGGAGATTACCCCATATTTGGAGATTACCATTTAAGAGAAAATATTATTTTATTTATATTCCTACATTTCTACCAATAATATAAAAGTTAGTTTAAAATTTTGTTAATACATTGAATATTTTAATTATTGTTGGATTCTCCAAAATAGAGATGTTGTTGGAGATGAATGTATTTTTTTTTTTAGAGATTTCACTTTTATTTCTCTATTTTGAAAAAAAATTAGGAATGCTGTTAAAGACGCTCTAAGAACTTCTTTTATATAATTGTTATTCCAACCATAGTAGATCTTTACCCTAATAATTATATCTTATTTTAACAATATTTAATGTACTTTTATAGACACCGTTTACTTTTTAAATTATTAACAAAATATATATATATAGGAAAGATATCATATGAGATAACTATCAATTTAAAGAAACAAAGGAATTTATTTGGGACCATAAATGATATGGGCCCACTAATAAAAAATCATATATGATTTCAATGGGACCCACCATTGAAATCATATATGATTTTTTATTTGTGGACACCCACGTCATATGTGATCCAAAATGATTCATTTGTTCCTTTAAAAATCCAAAATTCTCATTTGAACCTCTCCCTCTATATATATATATATATAGGAAGGTTCAAATGAGAACTTTGCATTTTTAAAGAAACAAATGGACAATTGTGGATCACATATGATGTGGGTCCCACATAATATTAAATCATTTATGTGGTCCCAAATGAGTTCCTTTGTTCCTTTAAATTGGTAGTGTTCTTATATGATCCCTCCCCTATATATATATATATATATATATATGGAATGATTTATAGAAAATGAATGAAGTGGTGATTTATTTATTTTAATTAGATCCGTACAATATCCTTTCAAAACAATTTAGCTCTATGCAACTAAAAACACATGTATGTAAATAGGTTGGAATTTCATATATCAACATCAAACACACGTTAAACATATAATTTAGAGTAAACTACGATTTTGGTCTCTAAGATTTACACCTTGCTTCAAAAATGGTCCCTAGACATCATAACTACAATTATCATTCTTATTGTTTACATTTTACTTTGAAACACGTCACTGGTCGCTAACTCAGTTAATTAAGGGGTACTTTTGTTTTTTTTACCCTTTTTTTTTCTTTTTTGTTTTGTCCTCTTCTTCCTCTTATAGAAACCAAAAAAACCCATTCTCACCCTCTCAACACCCCTCTGCCGGTGACCTTTTAGCATCTCCAACATTTGGCCCCGACTTTCAACCTTCAGCCACCACCCTCACCTATAACCAACCCCCACCCTCACGGTGATCGACCCCACGTACCTCCAACAACCACCCTCATTGTTACCAACCCACAGTGGTGAAGACCGAGTGTATAGTATGTGTGTTAGGTCCGTATCAACAAGATCAACGAGGAATTCATATTGAAATCATTGAGTCGAATGTTTTATTAATGAAAGCTTTAAAGAACTACAAACACGAATATAACTAAACGACTTCTCATTTTCGAATGCTCTGACCCTAGACTCCTTTATATAGTAGGTGTCTATTACGATGTAAGCCCAAGCCCATAAACCCAAATACTATATATAAAATATTACAATAAATCTTTTCCTACTTTATAAAACTTTCTAAACTTAGGACATATGGTCCTAACAATGTGTATGTTGTAGATCTGGAGAAAACCGAGTGGTGAAGAAAGTTTGGGCCTGAGAAGACCACCGGAGTGGAGAATGTTGCCGGAAGAAACCACAATCGTTCACGATGGTCATCAATGTTGCCGGAGAAGACCATAGTGATTCACGATGGTCACAATGATGGTTCACGACGGTGGGTGGTGGAGATGGTGTGGTGGTTGTCGGATGCATACATATATATATATATATAGGAGAGGGATCATATTAAATCATTTATGATTTAATATTAAATTAAATTAAATCATAAATGATTTAATATTATGTGGGACCCACATCATATGTGATCCACAATTGTCCCTTTGTTCCTTTAGAAATCAAAAGTTCTCATTTGAACCTTCCTCTCTCTCTCTCTCTATATATATATATATATATATATATATATATAGAAAGAGGTTCATGCGAGGACGGTAACAATTTAAGAAAATATAAGGACAATCATCAGTCAATAATTTGTAAATGAAAAAAAATTTCATGCACAAAATCATACATCCAACTTAAGTGGCCCCAAAAGTCGTCCGCTACCCGTTAGTGCAAAATCACATATGATTTTGTACACGAACAAAATTTCTCGTATTCTCGTAAATAGTTAGTGTTCTCATATGAACTCGCCTCTCGCTCTCTCTCTCTCTATATATATATACACATACACACACATATGTATATAATATACTAACAATATATTTAGAGTTAATTACAATTTGATCCCAATAGTTTATTAAAATTGTACAACTTGTCCCTGTAAAGGTTAAAAGATGGAAATACTCTAACTTAGTGGGAAGATTTAACGGAGTTAAGTCGAGGGACAATTTTCAACGCAAAAAAATAAGCAGTTGATATGTTCATTGTAGTTATTGAAGGCTAGGGGACATTACTAAAATGGAAGATTTTCACCTACAGATATTTCGTTGGGAAATCCATCACATAAGTTGGTGGCTAAATTGTTGGTTTGGTAAATCAAATCAGTTACAGACTACCCAGGAGATTCCTGTGTAATCCGTTGGTATTTTTTTTAAAACATCGGATTTCGTTGGAACCCTCGTATTTCCTGGATGATCTATGGTAACCACCCACGAAAATTTCCCTGGGTGTTTTTTTGTGAGTCAAAGTCATTTTTTTTATAGTGGACCATTTTCAAAATAATGTGGAAACCTCAAGGACCAAAATTGTAGTTTACTCAATAATTTAATATAAGCATATGTGGTATACGTAATATTTTATAAACCTGATTTTAATGTATTGCCTACATACCTATTAAATAAAATAAAATTTATATATTTTGTACTTATCAAAAATGTTATGAAGTATGTGGGACCTTCGTACAGCGTACTAGGGGGGCGAATTTTTTGTCTTTTTCTTTTACTTTTCTCACATTTATAATCAAAATCTTTAGAGGGAAAAACAATAAATGAATTGAGTACATGTGTTCCCTTGTGTTTTCCATTTTATAGATATATATGTTTTTATTAATTTTCATAAATTCTTCTTGTTTATTTATCAATTGTATATATATATATATATATATATATATATTTAGGACCATCATCAACGTGATACTTAAAAAGCCAAAAACTTTGTTTTATTTCAAAAAGTTTCAAACAAACTAGACTATATTAATTAAAACCCCTTTATTATTTAAACACCTTTTACAACTGAGGTATATTTACGAAAATAGTTAATTTATTTCTGTTGTAAAATAAAGTTTTGGTACAATTTATATTTACGTGAGGTTTACTGGATTCATTTAGTTTGATTTGATTTAACAAAGTTTGAACGATTTTTTCACCAGTGTCTCTTTTATTATGTATGAAAAACCGACATCTTGACCCTATAAAATATACTTGATAATATGAAATAAATCACAATGCTAGAATGGAACAAAGCAAAGCAAGTTCCATAATGTTCGACTTTTCTTCCAAAGGGGAAAGAACAACGACCACCAAAAACGGTCCATTTTAAGGTTGGCTTTGGTATTTGAAACCTTTAAAAGGGCAATAAAAATTTCTCTAGTGGATAGGTCTATTATTAACACGATTCAGAAAATTATACATATTTTAACTATAATAAAACTTCTAAAAAGACACAACATAACAAGTAATTAACCAATTTGAAATATGTAATTACTCTTTTTCAAAGAGTACCCCATGGCCGTGTGACTCGGACTCCATGCTAACTCACATGGCAATTGTTTAAAGCGTGACACACACCGTGAGATCTTGAGGTGCACCATGGTGCATTGTGCTACGAGTTTTTTTTTGAATAAGTTATCTGGCTTTCTAATTTTCAACATTTTGATATAACACTTTTAATGCGGTACATAAATGTATGTATGAATGTATAGGGTCAGGTTCAAGGAAAAACGCCAAAAAAAACTGAAGAACATCCTGGGAGCCCTCCATCTGGACGGTATGCACTAATACATACTGGTAGTTTGTAACATGCATTTGTGCATATGTAATTATAGAAGCATTGATGCATAGATAAAAAACAATTTCAATCGCTTGTATACATTAGTGCATACCGTTCAGATGAAGGGCTCCTGTGATTTTCTTCAGTTTTTTTCTTTTTTTAATGTTTTCCATTGAACCCCTCTCCCTCTCCCTCTCTCTCTCTCTCTATATATATATATATATATGATATCAGTATATGAATTCTTTTTTTCTTTTTATATGAAGATAAAGTGTTCAATATATTGAGAAATAATAAAAAAATATGATTATATATAAACTTTTCATCTTAAATAATGTTTTGAAAAACAACATAACCTTACTATTGCTCCTAATTAGGCTTGAGACCTCCTTCACATCACATTTTACGTTATTTAGAATCTTAACCATGAACATCGAGTCCAATACTACCAGATGGGTATGTAAATTCAAGCAATGTTATGTGAATAGTCTTCCTCACTTGTAATGTTGCACCGATAGAGTATCCAATGTAGTCCATAAATTCACATTTTTCGTCTTTGGGAAAGTTTGTTTGAGGGTAAAAGTAAAACCAAGTCTGAAATTTTAGAAATTAAAACTTAGAAAAATAAAATGGTATTTCAAAATGTGAAAATGAGAAAGGTTGTCAAATGGAAAAGGGGGGTTATCTTCTTTGGCCCAAGTCCTTTTCAATGTCTGGAGTAATAAATGGCTAGTTTATTACTCATTATTGATCCACCAATGACCACATGCACCACCCACCATGTGCAAACTTACAAAACTTCAAATAACATTTTAACTTTTGTTTCGAAACGTCAATTATAATAGTGTCATCGCGTAAAATAACACAACTTAATTTGTCTTGTTCAAGTAACATAAGAAAACTAGATTGATTTCAGGACTTTTTAAGACAATTTGCAGCTTAAACCGGATACCGTATTTGGATATGTTATTAGGTAACTGAAATTACCATAGTGGTAGCAATCACCAAGCTTCAAGTACCACTTCTAATAGGGTTTTATGAGTCTTTCAAACTTTGGTATATTAATCTTTGCATTTAGATATTTTTGTGATTTAGTGGTTTCTTAGGATAAAAGAAGCCAAAAGTACATTTTTTGAAGATGAATTTCAGATGCAAAGATGAAACTCGGAGATGGTACAATGGGTACAGTGTAAAACATATGAAATGGTCCTGTTTGACATGAAAATTAAGAAGGGTTGACTTGTTTTTTTGTGCTTTTGTTTCTTGTACTTGTCACATCAAAGTCAAATCAAGTTGGACTTACTTGAGCACGAAGGCCGATTCAAGGTAGAAAATGAGGGAGTAGTTTGGGTTAGGTGGGACGACATCTAGACGAGGTTCAAAAAAAGACATGGATGGTGACGACAAGGTGCGGAGGTGTGTTACACAACTTGTAAATGTATGAGGAAATTATGACGATGGTTTTTGAGTTAGGTGGAGAGCATCAGATACCTATGTAGGCGACAACGACTACTTTTATGCAAGGCTTACGTAGTGTTGGCAAAGGTCACTACACCATTAGAAACTGGTCATTTCAAGAAGACTAAACAATAAGAAAATGTCAAAGTACATATATCCTTACACTCACTTAAACTGACACAAAATAGTGTTCAATAAACATTTTGCTTAGAATTAAACATCGCCTCTAACATGACATAAGTAGTATTTATCCCAGCCAAACTCTTGATTCTTCAATCAATGTTGGTATTTCCAAAATGGTTGTTTTAATTTGTGAAGTATATAAAAACGTATCCTTAAGAGTTTGAACTTCAAGACACATAAACTTTGTTCGTATCAACCACATTAGACCTAGATGACCATTTAAAAGTAATATGAGATTATTACTAACCTTCATTGTTAACAAGTCTTGTTCAACCAATCTTCAGTCAATCTCCATGTCTTGTTTAACCAACCTGCAGACGCAGTGAATCTCTATTTCTTGTTCAACCAACAGTCTTTATCCACCTTCAACAACAAAACGAATAAGTTTATCACTAATCAAAATTGTTTATTTTCTCTTCATCTTCTTTCTCAGTATAATTTCTATACATCATATGTTAAATAACCGTGGAAATGAAATTAAAGGTTGTATTGTCGTATAATATTTTCTAGAAAATTTGGTCCAATATAACCTTCCCCTCAAGGTTCTCTAAACTCTAATGTAATCCCACACATTTGTTTACAAAAACATTAGTGTCATTGGCAAAACAAATTCCTATATAAGGTTCATAGCCCAACTACTCGTATTCCCTAATGTAAGAGCAAAGTTTTGTGGTTTCATCATGTGTAAACTGATGAAAACTTGCATAATATATATTATTAAAACGGAAATTAAACTAGAAATATCTAAGTTCGTGTAGACTTTCTATTACTTGTAGACTTCTTTGTCAAATACAAAATGTAGGGGTGGCAGAAAGTGACCCAACCCGTCAACCCAACCCGAACCCAACCCATTAGTAGCAGGTTGGGTTGATATTTTCAACCTGTTTAATTTAAATGGGTCAACCCGCCTAACCCATTTAATAAATGGGTTGGGTTGGGTTGAAATTTCTGACCTGTTTTCAACTCATTTACAACCTGTTTATAACTCATTTACAACCTATTTGTAACTCATTTGTAACCTGTTTTCAACCCATTAGTAACCTCTTTACAACCCATTAATAACTTGATTTTAACCCAATTAATATATTTTATTTTATTTTTAAAATATGATTTTTAAACTTTAGTGTTAAAGAAAGTGAATGTAAATAGGAGAACCCTAGATTCATTTAGATTTTAGAACGCCTCCATCGGAAAAGGAAAAAAACCCTACTTTGCTCTCTCGTCCGGCGTTGTGATCTCGTATTCCTCCGGCATCTCTGCTCTCGTCTTCCTCCGGCGACTGCCGTCTCTTTCTCTCGTTGGCGCCATCTCTTCTCTTTCTCTCGCCGGCGTTATCTCTTTGTCTCGTGACTCTCGTTGGCACGTTGTCTCGTTATGTCGTTTATCTCAACAATTCTACCGACGTCGCCGGCGAGAATTTAATGGGTCAACCCAGGTTGAACCTATTTATTTAACAGGTTGGGTTGAAATTTTGTAAACAGGTCGAACCCAGGTTGAACCCATTTAAGTTGCAGGTCGGGTTGGGTTGAAAATCTCAACCCATTTAATTAAATGGGTTGGATTGGGTTTAGATTTTCGACCTGTTTAATAAATGGGTTGAACCCGAACCCAACCCAGGTCGACCCATTGCCACCCCTAACAAAATGTTATGCACATGATGCAATTTAGGTCTAAGCTCCATAAACACACATATGAATCTTGAATACTCAAATCAATATGAGTACTTCTTCATTATAATGAAAAGGTATAAAAAGTAATCATATTGTATTCTTTTTGTGCAATGAAGATATAGGAATTCGGTTGTAATCAAGGTGTTACAATATAATGGAAGAACAGATTGATGGAGCATGAGTATTATTTTCTCAAAAATCAGTTGTAGTATCAGTGAACCTTACATCTATACTGAAAATTTACATCTATATTAAAAATATTAAATAAGTACCAACACAAGATTCATCCCTACTACTAGTAATATGGGATGTTGGTCCCGAACTTCTAGTTCAAGAACAAGAACTAAAGAAAAAAGCCATTATGGCTAAGATCTTGAAAACTTTTGCATATCAGTTTGATAATGGATGCTTTTCCCTACCAAAAAAAAATGAGGAAAAGGAACAAAAAAGAAAGAAATAAAAGCACTGTAATGGCAATGAACATAATAAGGTCTTTGTAGTAGTAATAATGCCTCATTCCCATTACTTGAAAGGCACATCAACTATGTTTTGAAACCCTTTTGTTTATCCATGTTCATTTTTCATATATGGTGTTCAATCATTTCATGAAAATCAAACTAAATGAGCGGGACCATGAACCACATAAAATTTTATATAAAAACTAGTCAATATACAGTGTCTTTGTGGATTTTATTGTTCTAAGAATAAACCCCACTTTCCATGTCTCATAAAGAACCCACTTTCTTCATTCACTAATTCATCATGTCGTCTGGAATCATGGGTGTTCAATATTTTGGCTGGACTTGAAATAACGATCATTAAACCATACTGAAATAGAATTTTAAAATATACTTTCAAGTTAATTTGGATGATGATTTCAGTTTTTGGTTTTCGAATTGGGTTTTGGTTTTGATGGTTACAAGCCAAATTGAACCAAATGTTCATGTGTGTATATATAATATAATTATAATTATATAAGTCTAGTTTTAAGAGTCCTTCTCAAATATAATAAAGTTGTATAAAAACAAAAAATTATCGCAGTTTTCATTCTCTAGCCTAATAAAAATTAAAAACCTCTACATCGTAATTCAAACTATTAAAATCCATATATCTTCTATGTGATTTCATTTTAGAAATTTTGATATCAAATTGTTGTTGAACGGTTTCATTGATGTATCATGTACTTTGAATATTGATATTATGCCATCAAATATTATCTTAGATCTTTAGTTGTGTTTTTCATATCGTCTCTTTGGGTTATCTTGTTGATGCTCCAATGTTTGCACATTTTGTATAATTTGTTATAATGTTGCACATTATGTGAATTCAAGTTGGTTTGAACTGAATTCAGGATGGTTCGACTTTGGACTAAATTAAGTTTTTTGGATTGATAAAAACAATTTGGTTTTCGTTCTTCAAATCAAAACTCAAACGTCTAATTTAGTTCGATTTTCGGATTGGGTAAAAAATCTCAAACCAAAGAAATCATATACATAACTTATATATACACCTTAATTTGAATCCTGTTGAACCACAAGAAATAGCAACCTACTTTTATAAATTTCTTTATTATAGCATTGTATTTTCAGTTTTACTTATTACAGCAATGTACTTTCAAATTATTTTTTATTAGAGCATTGTACTTTGAAAAATTTACCCATTATAGCATTGGGCAACCTTTTCTTTTAAATTTACCCACTATACTAGGTTTCCATGCCACCTTATTGTCCATGTAGGTTGTCCACATGTAATATATTGTTGATGTGGCATTTCTTATTATAGCATTGTACTTTACATATTATTTAATAAATATATTAGACTAACTAAACTAAACTAAATTATTCATAAATATAAGAATGTTAATAAAATTTATAGGTGATAATTTATTTCCCTAATATTAAAAAATGTTTAAAAATATATTTTTTTAACAAAGAAAATAAGAATTATTACTTTTTTTTACAAATAAAATATTTATATGGAAAAGAATATATCTATTTATCTTAAAAAATTGAATTGACATATCATTCAATAAATGTATTAAATTAATTACATTATTTCTAAAATATTTATTAAAATTTAACAATATTAAGAAGATTTCTAAAACACAATTTATAACCTTAATTTTTTTTTAAGTACACAATAAGTATTTTTTGAACTAGAAAAATTAAATCACAAGTTTTACGTTTTTTATAAATAAAATATTTATCTTCAAGAAAAATATCATATTTGTTAAAAAAAATGTAACCCTAAAATATTTAATTTGCATACAATTTAGTAAGAGTGATTTTTTTTAAAAAGGTGATGAAGTGAAGAAATTACTAAAAAATTGAGATAATTAAGAATAATATAAACTGGGTGAGATATAAATAATCAGAAGAGAAAGTGAGATTTTTTTAAAAAAAATTACAAGAGATTTTTTTATTAATGCCATGTAATCATGATGACATGTTATCCATGTCATCTCATTTAAGCCATGTAAGCAAAAAAAAAAGTGGGGGTTAACTTGTTTAAAAGGTAACAAGTTACCCATTGCTATAATGGTAAATTTTTCAAAGTACAATGTCTTAATAAAAAATAATTTGAAAGTACATTGCTGTAATAAGTAAAACTGAAAGTACAATGCTATAATAAAGAAATTTATGAAAGTAGGTTGTTATTTCTTGCATTTTGCCCTAGAAATTATTATTCAATTTTAGTTGGGGAAATTTTTTGAAGTAGGGATAGGTATTTGTATCTGTAGATTTAAGTATGCCCATGTCACATATAAACACTATTGAGGTCAAATGAACCTATGATCGTGATGATCATGAACCATATCAAATTACATGTCGTAAGGAAAGATAAGTATTATTCTAGTAAAGTAATAATTATAAAGTTGTATGTCTAAAATGTAATTATGATAATTATGTCGAATATAATTAATTTTTTTTTTTTTGAAACGCATATAATTAACTATTAAGTTAATAAATAACTAGGCGTTGAATTAAATAAGTTATTAAAAGCCTTAGGGCCATAGTTTATTAATTAAAAGGGCCCGACCCATATATGAAAACGATGAAGTACTTAAACAGTTAAACCTACTTATAATTAGGGGGGTATTCGTTTGGGCTTATCAAAACAACTTATTAACTTATACCGGTGTGGAACTGGTGAAAAACTAATTTTTGTGTTTGGATGGGCAAAAAAAACAGCTTATACCGTATACCGGTTCTCCACCGGTGAAAATGAGTTTTCCATAAGTCAAAACATTTTGACTTATCAAAAATGACTTATGACTCATTAGAATCTATTTTACCATTTTGCATATATAAGCACTTTTTTGCTAAACACTAAACAACTTATTGACTTATTCCGGTGTGGAACCGCTATAGGCCCATCCAAACACTTTTTTTAAAACTCCGGTGTGGTACCACATAAGTTGATAAACACTTATTGTGAAAAGCATAAGTTGTTTTTGATAAGCCCAAACAAACACCCCCTAGGTTTAGGGTTTAAGGAAAACATTTTTTGCCTCTTTTGTCCCTTTCCTCTCGTTGGGCGTTGATTCACACACATACACACATACAAGAGAAATCGAATTCTCTTGTGTGGTTTTTGGGTTCTACAGGCTTGCAACTGGCTCGTGATTGAAGCATCTCATGTGTGGATACTGTTAGAGGTGATCTAATTTGATCTCTCGTGCTTCATATTCGGCCATCAATTAATCGATGTAGTTTTTCCTGAAACACCCTATGGTTTATTTTTATTTTATCTTTATATGTGTATAATTTGCTCTGCTTTATGTGATCCTGTTGAAACCCTACAGTGGTATCAGAGCCCCTTAACTATGTAATAGGTATAAAATTAAGTGGAAAACGATCAAAACGCAATGCCAAGCCACAACTTGAGTGCCAACCGGTTCGGTTGCTTGCGGTTTAGGCCATCGGGTGGGCTCGACCAAAGTGAGGTTTCGACCTCCTTGTGGGCGCCGGTTGGACACAACCCGAGTGACTTTGGCCGATCCTTGTCGTGTTTCAGCTGACGACTCGATCGAAATTGAATTTTTTTTAAACCCTAATTTTCAAATGGGCTAGAGTTTCTTGATGGGCCAGATGGTTTTTTCTTTTATTGACCGGGTTTAGGCTTAATTTTATTGGCTTCGCTTATTTCTTGTTTATTGGATTCTAGCTCAATATTTTATGCATGTTTGATGTTATCGGATTTTGTATTGGCTCGTTTGACCAGGTTATTTGCATTTCAATTTTGGAATATAAAATGTATCATTATTCGGGTTATGTATTTTTATACGATTTGTGTAGCATTATATTTAATTGTAAATGTAATGTAATAGATAGGCTAGATGTTGTAGCCTAGAATAATATTACTTTTAAAAATTATTTTGTAATCGAAGAACCGGAAGACTGAAGGAATCGAAGACAATATCACATAGTCCATGTCGGTTTGCGAAGCTAGTAGAAGTCGAAGATATCCTTAGGGTTTGACCCGGTTTCGGAGTGGGCGCATGGAAATCGCACTAGTGGGTCATACCAAATCTATTTAATATGTTTGTGATTGTGTTGTTTTATTTTTTCTTTATATTTTGTTTTATAATTATATGATATAATTGTCGCAATTTATTTCAAAAGGAACATCAAACCCAAACAATTTTAAATTCGATAAACGTGTAACGATTTTACAATAAATTGATAAGTTATCAAATTATATTGATTTGTGAGTTCTATAAAATTGAAGAACGTTTTCTAAACACAAAATTGTTTAGAAATTTGTTTTAAATTGAAATTTAAAACTTAAAATTATTTTAAGAGCTCGGTAATTCGCTTTCAAACAAAATGCAAATTTTTCACCAACCATTTAAAACTCTTATCGAACTTAATATTGTCTAATTTGGCATGAGCATTGGCCAAGTCGGGTCAGATAAATGTAACGCAAGATCAGGATCCGAATCATGAGATGACAATACGTTGTTTATTTCCCGCCTATTGTGATAGTTATGAATGATCAATTTACGAGTTGTTACTCAAAATAGAAGTTGTGATGTTTTAGTATCGTTAGATTTGCTTGAGGTACTTATGCATTATGTATTCCCGTTCGTAAGTTGCCTCAAGGTGAAGAAGTAAGATTAAACATGTCTTATTAATTATAAATAAAGAATCATACAAAGGTCTAAGAGTTGTGATGATCACAATCTGAAGCTTGCATATTGACCAATCGTGAGATTTAGTGAAACATGGATCTTAGATTATTTTTTAATTTAAAGGGTTATTCAAACTATGCTAATTTATGACTAAAATCAACTTTATTTTCTGTAGATGTCTGCTAATTAAGATTCTAGTAACATAAACAACTCAAACATCACCCAGTTCACTCTCCTCCCAATCTTAGATAAAGAAAAATCGAACGAACATAACGTCTTGAAATGGTTCCACTTCTTGAGAGTCATTTTAGGATTGAGGAGAAGTTCTACATTCTCGAGAACCCGCCTCCAAATGCTCCTGGTAGAAACTCCTATGAAAGAGTTTAGGTTGCTTATGATAAATGCAGTCGAGACTCTTTATGTTTTTTATATCCGATGTTGGTCTCTATGACTCCAGAATTTTTGAGGGATAATAAGAAAATGTCAGCATGGTATATGATTACTTTCTTGCAGTTGTGGACCATGTTTGGTCAACAAGGAAGGCATGAGAGATTTGGCACTATGAGATCATTGCATGCTTGCATGATGCAAGAGGGCACATCAGTCAGTGCTCATGTTCTAATAGTGAAAGGGTACATCGACCAACTGACTCGATTGGGTTTCCCTCTTTGGGCAAGAATTGGGGGTCGATTTGGTCCTCAATTCCCTACCCAAGTCATATGATCAGTTTGTGCTCAACTATCATGTGAACGCCATAGACAAATCCTTCACTGAACTACATAGAATGTTGAAAACCGCTGAAAGAGGGATCACCTTCAAGTTGGAGAAATCCAATCATGTCCTGGTGTTAAAGGCAAGAGGACAAATAATAATAAAAAGTGACAAGTGTTGCAGGGAAATGAAAGACAAAGGCTGGAAGGTCCACAAAGCAAAGAAAAATGAGGGAAAGATTCCCCCGGATAATGTTTGAATTTAAATGTTCTAAGAAAGGGCATTAGAAAAAGGAGGTGTCCGATTCTGATAGCAAAGGCAAAGAAAAAGAAGGCTAAGGGAGCCTGAACTTTAAATATGTTTGTCATCAATCTATTCATTTCTAATTATGATTCTTGGGTATTGGATATCGGATATGGAACTCATATTTGTTCCTCCTTGCAGGGACTAATAAGTGAAAAGCAGCTAAGATCATGCTAGTTGGAGCTCAATATAGGCAATAGGACAAGAGTGATTGCTTTGTCTCAAAGAGATTGCGATATGATCCTACCAAATGATCTTGTTTTAATACTTAAGTATTGTCTTTATGTTTCCAGTATTGCTAGAAACATATTTTCAGTTGCTCGTTTAAGACAAGATGGATTTATGTTTAAGTTTTATAACAAAACCTTATAGATCTTGGTTATGCTTGGTTTGTGTCGTTTATGAAAATTCTAGATCATATTATTAGAAAAAAAGTAGCAATACTTGAGAAAAATTGTCATTTTTGGTTATATGAACTATTTGAAAGATAATGAATCTTCATACCTATTTTTGGAAGAAGAAATGGTCCATATGAAATCATGGGACTTTTGATCTTTCGTCAATCTTGGATATGATGTGTATTAGACTCTAATCAAATGAACCCCTTGTTCATAGAGTCTATAGGATGCCACTCATAAATAAGCGTTTTAATAGACCTTTTCAAACTGTGTCATATAAAATAACTAATGCGACACTTTTTTTATTAAAAGTGTCATAATAAACTTGTTACGACCTCCAGAAGAGTCCTATAAACTTATTACAACATTTTTAAATAGGACGCTTTATTTTTTGGTTATATAATTTGTGTCATAAAAAGTGGTATATTAAGACGTTTACTTATTGGTGACGTCCTATAAACCTAATTTCGTTGCAGTGATTTCTACAATAATTTGTAATTCTTTATATTTATAAAACGTAAAAAATAAAAAATAAAAAATTTGTGGTTATTATATTTAAGTTTTACTTGTACAAACATTTTATGTGTTGGTGGCCAAGGTGGAACAACGTGTGAAATCAAAAAAGAAGTACATCGCATTGAGATAAGTAAAAAAATCAATTGTAGGAAAGACATTGTAATTAAATGCATACTGTATTACTTTGAAAATTTATTACATAATGTAAATTCTGTTATTTAATTAAATGTTTGTTCTGTAATAATAATAAAATAATTAGTTCATAATTTATAATAGAGTTGATTAAATTATTGTAAAAATGAAAACTAATTGTTATAGTTTCTAAAGTTATATATAAGGAAAGTTTACTATATTTAACAAATGAATGAATATATGGTAGTTATAAGTTTTGATATAAAATCAGTATTATTGAAAAAACTACCTTGTAATTTCATTGTGTTTTCTAAGTATTTTGTTAGTTTTTATTTCAGGGAAAATTTCATATATGTCCTTTAAAACTTTCTATATTACGTATGAATCTTTGTGAAGTTTGATTTTACGTATATATCATTCTAAATCTCTAAAACTCATGTATATGTTCTTTTTCCTAATTTAATTATTATTAAAACATTTAAAAAATATAAATTTACTTGACTACACTTATGAACTGCCATCAGAAAATAATTAAGTTAGAGTAGTTCATAAGGGTAGTTAAGTAAATTTGTAGATGTTTTAATAATAATTAAATTAGAAAAAAAAATATACATGAGTTTTAGAGGTTTAGAAAGAATATATACGTAAAATCAATTTTACAAGGATATATACGTAATATAGTAAGTTTTAAAGGACATATATGCAACTTTCCCTCCATTTTAATATATTATCTTTAAAAAAAAATTCATCAAGAAAAAAATGGTTGTTTGCACAAATTTTTATTTTATTTCTTTTATGAAAATGATGTAACATTTTATGTTACCCAATGGAGACACCATACTATTCTTTACAAAACCAATTTTTTTTTACAATAATAAAATAAAATTATAGGGTAGTAATTGATTTTTACTTTTTGAAACATGTCTTTAAAACATTTATATTGATGATTACAACAAGATATTTTAGACAAAAAGTTCAATAAACTTTCTTTAGTTTGTGTATTCAAAGTTATAGTACACACCTTCTTTTCAATTGCATCATACTATATTTTTTTAGTTACATCAAATGCATAGTACTACTAGTATAAGCTCCATTAATTTAGTTTTCAAAAATAAGTTCCCCAAAAGAAAAAATGGAATAAAATATTTTACTTTAATGTAGATTATCAGTTATTATAAGTTTAAAGTTAGATAATAACCAAAATTGTTTTAAAACTAATTGGTAAAATAGTGAAGACGTTACATAGACATAAGTCATATAAAACCTTTTCTCTTAAGGTTGCATCTTATGGAGCTTTAACATTTTGACTTGCCTAGGACAATGTTTATAACTACGTATCTGAAAAAAGTCCAAGTAAAATCTTGGAAGTACATGACACTGACATAAATAATTTAAATGTTTACTCATCTTTAAGCATTAGATCAGTCTTATCAAGATATCATATGTGCATGAGGATCAAGCCTGAAATGCATCACACCAACATGTCAGAAAAGGATAAGATATATTAATATTGATATATAAATAATTAATAGTTTATACGTCTTTCCCACCACAATCCTATCTAATTTTGTATTTATTTTAAAGATTTAACATAGAACATAGTTGGATATCTATGTTATGCTTTAAGTATGAAATTTAACCAACTTTATATGTTTTTTTAAAGGGTGTTACCATTTACATCCTAGTCTATATCATTTCATTCAATTAAATTAAAGTATATGTCATTATTTTGATTTTTTTTATGTATTATCATCTACTAATAGACTAAGGTGTCTTTCTAGACTAAGATGCATACCGAAAAACCCAGTATGGAGACTTATTTTTTTTTTTAAATTGACATAAAATGTAGCATAGATTTGATGAAAAGGGTTTGTGGATGGTTGGCCCAAAGCCTACCCACTAGATTAAGCTAGCTAGCTACATTAGCTGGCTAATTACTGGCTAGCCGACTGTTGTGTGTGTTTTTGTGGAGATAGAAAGCACCCAATTTGCTCACTTTTTCAGTGGCTTAAAAAAGACTAGTTGTCTCTATCCCAGCTCCAGGCTCTACACACTCGACTTTTAATATTGGTACACACATCATATTTTATAAGTAATTGTATATTGAGTAAATTACACTTTGGTCCTTATATTTATCATCTACTATCAACTCTCGTTCCTTTTTATAACTAATTACAATTTGTATTGTGGTTGTAATTTCGTTTTACTTTTTGATCCTTATGTTAAAAAATTCGGTTAACTCAAAAGGTATTTTGATCTTTCTATTATGTTCGCTTATTTTAACTTAAAGTAATATATATATATATATTAATATAATACATTATTAATAAATAAATGTATATACACATGAATAATGGGACCTACTATACCACTATCGTGAGCCTTTCTTCTTCCCCCGTTAATTAGCCCTCCCATGACCCCCTTATTCTCTCCGCACCATTTCGTGTTCTTGTTTCAAATAGGCGCCTCCTTCGACCCTTTCGTACCTCACCACCACCTATTAAACCATCTAGTTTGTCTTCTTCGGCCAGAATAACCACCTATTAATGGCTTCAAAACACGACGCACCCTTAACCCAACATTTACTCCAATTACCTTCTTCGAGTGAAAGATGTCGTAAACCCGTCGTCGGCCATCTTCGCTTCATAAACACATGTACCACACTCCATCTCTGACGTAGGACTCTGCATAGATTGAAACTCATAATACCCTGCAAAACTCCACTGTACACTGCAAAACCCCATACCTACCTCTCTCAATCTCCCTCCTATATTTTTTTTTTTCATTTTGATTTTGGAAACCGGGTTTTGAATTTGGTTGGAGTTTTATTTTGGATTTAGGGTTTTAGATTTCGAATATAGATTTGAGTTTGGATTTTAGACTATGATTTGTTTTTGAAGTTGGTTAAGGTTCAGAATTGTCGGCGGAGATGATCGAAGACTTCGTCGGAGAAGATGACCGACAGAGAGTTCATCAGGCAGAGGTGTCGAGTCATTGGGTACATCAATAGGTTGTACAAATGCTTTAAGCATTTGTAAATTAAAATTTAATTTAACAATGAAATATGGACAAATAACACTATGATAAAAGAAAAAGATAAAAGTTATAAAAAAAGTGTAAAAAAACCAAAATACCATATAATTTAACTGGGTTTTTTTAACACAGTTAACAAAAAATCTGAAGCAATGGAAGTAAAAAGTTCATGATATTTAGAGTTTGCTAAAATCTAGCAAAGTGAGCTTCAAATTACTTTGTGAAAACGTTATACATGTCAAAAAGTCTTTTTTTTAGTGTCCATTTGCCTTTATAACATTTTACATATCTAATTATTAAAAAATGCATTGTCGTGGTTTCAAGAGGTTATCAAGTGGGAAAGACCTGCAACCACCATTATAGTGATCGACACTTCGCTACTGGTTGTCTACATGTAAGTCATTATGGAATCAAAGTAAGTTTTCCGGTTGTTTGAAAATTGCAACATCTCTATATGTAAAAGAAGGCATTTTTTTTGTTTTTAGTGCAAATTTAATTGTATATTTTTGTTGTTGTTGTTGTTGTTGTTGTTGTTGTTGCTGCTGCTGCTGCAGCAGCTGCAGAGAGTGGGTTGGGCATGTCATAGCAGCATTCTTAATGTGTATGGCTTCAAAACTGATTTGGGCAAGATAAAAGAAAAGTAGGCAAGCGATGTGAGAATTTTAGTTTTCAAATAAAAAATTTATATGCCACGTCAACATTTTAGATTTATATTTAAAATCATAATAATAATGACGTCTTGGGATGGTCCAGTCTTTGAGTGGGCTGCCCCCAGTGGCGGATCCAGGAATTCTGTCCACTGGGGTCCCATTAAGGTAGACTAAAGGCGCGTAAAATCACCCGACGTATTTCAGAAAATTTTCAAAGTTTTTTAGTTGATTTCAAGAGATTTTCTTAGTGTTTTTGTCGATTTTAAAGGATTTTCTTAGTGTTTTTGTGGATTTCGAAGGATTTTTTCGGTTTTTTTTATTGATTTCAAGAGACTTTTTTAGTGTTTTTGTCAATTGCGGACAAGATGGGGTCCTTTGAATTTTTTTACTGGGGGGACGAAAAGACTAAATTAAGTATTTTTTATATTTTTTACCCTATATAATTTTTTTTAAACATTCAACGGGGTCCTTGGACCCCCCCCCCCCCTTTCTACATTAGCTCCGCCACTGGCTGCCCCCCAGCCCAGTCTTAAACTGTGGTTGGGCTCTAGGTTCAGCGTAAGCTAGACCGTGACAGCGGCGGATTAGTGGGTTGCCCATGGATGCCCAATACCGTCGGGGAGGCATGCATGCGTGTGTGCGTGTGTTCGTGGTAGTCGTTCGTTGGTTCGATGCCGCTATGCCTTTAAAAAAATGATGACGTGAAATCTTAGTTGGTAAAAAATCTGGGTGGCGTCATCATTTGTAGGTCAAAAGGTTACCCGGACCCTTAATAAACCAAAAGTTTGACAAGACGCCTAAATGACGATTTTGAAAGTTGGTTCCCCATTATTTGAATCATATGAAAGTTCGTTTCATTTTAACGCAATTTTTCCTAATTTGATCCATATGAACAAATTATATATGTACTGGTTCAAATATTTGTAGAATACATAATTTGTAGTATTTAGCATTTTAAGAAATAAATTCCATGGATTGTGGTCTTTTGTTGATTTACAACTACTTAAAATGTGGTGATTTTGATTTGTCTAACTTTTGGGTTGGCTTTTTTTACTTGTATAAATAATGCTCATAATTGAGTTCACGCGACATTTGAGGTACAAATAATAGGAATGTGATTTTGTGGATTTTTATAAATAATGGTAATTATTGGGCACAATCACACCTTTAGATATCTTCAATTTCACAAACTTTGAAAAGGCATAGTGTTGGGTTGATTGGACATTTTGGAAACCTAATCAAGTGATTTTTATCTTGAGATTATTTATCTGATCATTGGACGATACATTTGACTCATTCCTATTTTGGTACATGAGAATGTTTAACATTGAGGAAAAGTGTCTTCAGTTAACTCATATTGATTGTTATTGATGTGGTTTATAAGTTGTGGATTCTGGTTAGTTGAATCTTATTTAATTGGATTTGAGAATTTGTCCAACTCGTTGGCTAAAAAATTATATTTGAAGATTATAGTGTATATGTTGCATAATTACTTGAGGTTTTTCCCAACTTTTAGTTGTTCATCGTTATTTGGATATTTGATGCATATATTTGTATAATTACTTGGAAATACATGTCATTTAAACTTAATGGTCCTCTATGTTTAAATCATGAAATAGTGATTTTATTCATTTGAATCCATGTGCATGAAGATGATTCTTTTGATCAAGAGAGAAGTTTTAATTTTCTCTTATGAAATCACTAGTTTAAATCAAGTGAGTTTTGATGTTCTCTTATTGAAACCATTGGGTTCGGTTAAGTGAGAAGTGTTGATGTTCTCAACTTGGACCCTTTGGTTATGGCAAATAAGGAGTTTTGATGTTCTCACTTGGACCCTTGGTTTGAATTAAGTGAGAAGTCTTGATATTCTCATTTTGAAACTGTGGAGAGTAAGCACTCAGGTCGTTTTATGTCTTCAAGGTAAAACTCGACAACGATATGTGACTTACTTTATGTTCTGTTATATTCAATGGAAACAGTTCTCTCCGGCCATCGAAAGATGTTATTTGACATTTTGAAAATGGTGTATTCAAGAAAGAAGTCGTATTAAAGTGTAAACATTCTTTCAACTGATAAAATTTTAATTTTAGAACATTTGTTTAGTTTTTCCTTTTTTTATTGGCATTATAAAATGCTTGAACTCTGTAGGCTTTAAGCCTAATACTTTTTCTTGTGAACATATGTATCAGGTTCTTGTTGGGCAGTATTTGTGATACTTGAGAAGGGTTGAAAGCCAGTTAGAGGCACATGAGGGACTTGACTCTTTGGGACGTATCCTGTATCGTTTTGGAGATAGGGAAGCTATTAGTTTTAGTAACGCGTGTCCTTATCCTAAACTTTGTGAAAGGTTTAGGTTGTAACATATTAATGTTATTCTTTTCTTTATATTGTCGTTTTTGGAATTTTAAATTGGTTACCTTTTTTTCTCTAGATTTAGGTTGTTATAGTTTTACCTAGAATGAAGAAAAAAAATGGATTCATAATTGTTTAATTACTGAATTGCTTCCCAACAATATAATTTAATCAATGTAAGATTCTATATATGACACTTGTATTTTGTAACTAATAAAATAATTTTAATGGAAGTGTATATATTAATGAAATATAATTGAGATAAAATTGGGTTTAAACAAAAAATTGATAATCGAGTTACATTTTCTAAAACTAAAACATATTTATCATAATAAGTCAAGTTTTTGATTTTAGAGTAATTAGATAATGTTGAAGGGTGGATTTGAATTGTGACAAATTTATAGGGACTAGAAATCTAACTTGGAGAATATAGGGGTTGAGTCTAACTTTTCCCTCATTTGAATCAGATGGAATTCAAGGGTGGGAGTGTATGTATGTGTGTGTGCGCGCACGCTTGCACGATTATGGAGAAGAAGGTGGGATAGAGAAGGAGCAGATTGAAGGTGAAGAGGATTAAGAGATTAGAACCCATATCTCATGTAAGATTATCATTCCTTAATGTTTTCTCTTCTATTAGGGATATTTGAGTCGGAGATTAGGGTATATCATCAGTGCATATGTGAAAGACGATATAGCGGTAGTTTGAGTGAGTTTAATGATTTTAACAACGAAATCTATAGAAGTAACTAAAGATGGATATGGTGTGAATTTTCCTTAAGACATTTATAGAAACAAATGATTAGATACTTTGTGTATCACAAGGATATCTACAGAAATCCCGTCTCAAAAAGTGAGTTTTTATAAACCGTGCTCTACAAAGTATCTAAGTTGTCAATTTATAAGCTTGCCGATTTAACTAAGTTGCATATGTAAAATCAAGTTCGATTTTTAGTATAGAGAATTATACCCAAATCTCTTTGTGATATAAAAGTCGACTAAAGTTTGAACCTTAGTAAATCATACAGAACCCGTATCTCTACGTGATTATCAAATACTCTCTCAGATCTTTGTGCATCACTTAAGCCTTATTTCGAATCCGCCCATCTTTGGGTCTAAAATCTATATTAATGCTTCAAAGTGATCGGCTTATCTGCATTGAGTTAAAGTCCCGACTCAAGTGACAAAGCTTAAGAATTAGCGACAAAGCTTAAGAAATAGCAACGATGACAACACCCAAGTGTTTCCTATTAGCCTTAAGTTTGGTTCACACTCACACCCAAAGAGGTGATTAGCTCATAATAGAAACGAAAGACATAATAAATAAATACTTGAAAGAAACTTGCATTAAAATAAAAGTCACAGCATGGTCACAGAAGGCATACGTGTGGACATAAAGTAAAATTTTGGAAATTAAATTACATAATATAAATGCAAAAAAATTAAATTACAGAATAAAAATCTTCAAAAACAAAGATCAAAGCTTAAGATGACTCAGATGCTACTAGCTCTTGGTTGAAGATGAGATTCTCTTTAAAACTTCCACAATGCCTCTTTATATACAAGTCCTAGAGGTGTTTACCCAATGGATAATAACATTGTTCAATGGTCATTTAAGTACAAAAGGTTGTTTAGCATGATGTCTCCCATTGCTTTAAAATCTTCAAGAAATTGCATCCAGAATGACCGGATTGGTTCGAAAGTGCCCACGATGGGTGGGAGTGGGCATATCTGCAGTCCAATACTTAATAAAAAATAAAGCGTCCAACTATTAAAACACAATCTTTTATCCTTAATGGCTCCAAATAAAAATAAATAAATAAAAAGAATAAACACGGACATATAAAGAGAAAACACAATTAAAACGAAAGAAAAAATCACACACATGATGTGTAAATTACGCTAAAAAGAGTTATCATACATATATTTATAGGCGAAAGATTGTGTAAGAAAAAGAGTTAAAGTCATGAGAAACATAAGAAAAATCTGAATCTTTGATCATTTTTAATCCCATGCCCACTCATGAATTGTGATCCTTACGAGATTTGATCTGATTCATCTCATTAGTGTCGATCTTCAATAAGATTGATTAAGGGGTCCACATCCCTTCTTACGCTTCTCACCGGAACCCAACCATGTATATATATCTATAGGTTATTTTTATAAGTGGTAAATATTTGAAAAGTAAATAGGTGATCCTAACCCATCATACGATCAAGATATCATATTCATATGTGAAGTGTGAACCCGTGTAATTCACATATGAACTATTTTAACTGATTCACATACGAATCTGTGTGATTCATATACGAACTAATAAACTTTCATATATGAACCCTTGTGATTCACATATGCACTAATTATTTGATTTACATGTGAACCCATGTGATTCTCATATTAATAAATTAACTGATTCACATATGAACAAATTAACCAATTCATATATGAACATTGCACAAATTAACTGATTCATATGTTCACATAGGGTTCACATATGCACTTATGAGTTCACGTATGAACTTGTTTGCCGCATATTTATAAAAGTTACAAAACTACCCCTATATCTTTCGTATACCTTGACGAGAAATTATCTGATGATTCACAGTTAAAACCATAAATATTGACCAGATGAAAAGTTAAAATCACTTCTCAAATACTTATCACTTCTAAATAAACCTCTCTCTACTTATATGCGGCAAACAAGTTTGGTGTGAGTGAGAAATGGCATATATGTCCATGAAACAAAATTGGTTGTGTGAAAGGATATAACCTTAAAAGTTTCAAGTCGGCAAGACCAATAGACACTCTCACATGTTAGGTGCCATGTCCACTCATATAGCCTCTAAAAAAAGCTATTTATGTATCTTGGTTACAACTTTTAATTGTACGAGTCTCTGTCCCATGTGTTACGTGATAACGAAATTATACTGTTAAGAAATATGTAACTGTGTTAAGCAGGGGCGGAACACTACCATTGTAGTCTTGGAGGCCGAAAATGGATTATTGCAAAAAATTTATATAGAGATCCAAAAGATACGAACTTAACTTTTTTATTCTTTTTTTTCTATGATCTAATATTAAATTTTTAGAGAAAATTTGTTAATGGAAGACTAAGGGGTCGTTTATCAAACGCTTAGCCAATAAGCTTTTAACAAGTCATTTTACCTTACCGGATGGACATGACAAAGACCAAGAATCTTACTCGGTAAGAACGATGGTAACGGTCAAAAGTCTTACCTTGTAAGTAAAGGTAGCGACCATGCTCGGTTAGAACTTACCGGGTAAATTGTTGCATATGATGCCGGAGTAAATTTTTTACCCGACAAGGTAAATGATAGTATAAAATTATACTGATAAGCACTTACTGAGTAAATATTTGTGTAAGCAGGCTCTAAAACTCGAAGCCTTTAAATTATTAACTGAAAAATAGTAGTATATATATAATTGATATTAGTATTAAATAAATAAAAAATGTAGTGCACAAAAGGAAAAATAGAAATCATTAATATTAATACTAAATAAATAGAAATGTAGTGCAGAAAAGAAAATATAAACATAATTGGTATTAATTTAAACAAATAAAAATGTGCAACAAAGAGAGGGGAGACCAAGATTTGATCTCGAGACTTCAAGGTTGTGGTGGCAACGTCCTTACCACTGGAGCAACTTAACAGTTTGTGTCTGAATTTGACGTTCATAGTATTTGACTGCAAAGAGCGGGGAGGCCATGGCCTCCAAAGACCCCTATGGGGTTCCGCCTCTGGCGTTAAGTCGTTTAGATAAACCTAATTCATTATTTGACAATTAACAAAATACAATGTATCATTGTATTTGACTGTTTGAGATTTAAATTATTTTGTCAGACGTACACAATATTAAGCATCATGTAGAGATGTGTAAAATTAATCTTTAAAATTTAGTTTATAAAATTTCTTTTGTAACCTTATTTATTAAATGATATCAAACATGTATGTTCTAACTAACAACTTACGTAATAAAATAATCACAAATGATCTCCAAGCAGTGGCGGATACAGGAATTCTGTCCACCGGGGTCCCATTAAAGTAGACTAAAGACGCGTAAAGTCACCCGGCGTATTTCAGAATTTTTTCAAAGTTTTTTAGTTGATTTCAAGGGATTTTCTTAGTGTTTTGGTCGATTTTAAAGGATTTTCTTAGAGTTTTTGTGGATTTCGAAGGATTTTTTCGGTTTTTTTATCGATTTCAAGAGACTTTTTTAGTGTTTTTGTCAATTGCGAACAAGATGGGGTCCTTTGAATTTCTTTACTGGGGGGACGAAAGGCTAAACTAAGTATTTTTTATATTTTTTACCCTATATAATTTTTTTAAACATTCAATGGGGTCCTTGGACACCCCCCCCCCCTTTCTACATTAGCTTCGCCACTGTCTACAAGTAAGAATCTGATCAACTATCTAAAAAAGCTTGAAAAACAAAGAGCACATTATTAAAAAATTAAAAACCCGTTAGACTCTTTCAAATTATTTATGAAAACGGAGAACATGCAATTAGAAAACATCAAACAAACTATTTTCTTCAATATTTCATGAAAATGGAATTTGTAACTAAAGTTACTATTTAATCCAAATGGATTAAAGTAAATCATAAATAGAAAACCACGTAATGAAAAATTGGCATATCTTTCTCCTTAAATAGTCAACCCCGTGTTCCAACAAATCATCTTTTTATCAATGTGAGATGGTCAAAGGTAACCACAATTTAATATTTTGAAATTCTTAATCCACATTATACCATGTCATTCCTCTTAATTCTTACTTATATATATATATATATATAGGGAAGGGTTCATACGAGAACACCCCTCATTTAAAGAAACAAAGTAACCTACTTTTAGCCACATATTTTATAAAAACAAATAATATTATATTAGATGACATTATAGTAATTAATATATGTTGATACTTTGTTTTCCACAGAGGGTTATTTCTTTTAGGGGTAAAATGGTATTAGCAAATGTTTTTAAAAGTAATAGTTTAATAATAATACCCTTCAAAAATATTATATTATATTATTCACATAATTATATCATTTACATTATATTATAGTATATCAAAAATAACATAATTGACATTGTAATTATATGTGAATAACATTTATACAAATCATATCTGATTTTACACTTACCTTTGTGCAAAATCACAGATGATTTTACATTAATATTTGTACAAAATCATACATGATACTGAAATCATATGTGATTTTGACATACTTAACATTGTAATCATGTGTGAATATCATTTGTACAAATTATATATGATTTTATATTTACATTCGTACAAAATCACATATGAATTTACATTAACACTTGTATAAAATCATATACGATACTGAAATCATATGTGATTTTGTTGACATATTTGACACTGTAATCATATGTGAATATCATTTATAAAAAATCATATATGATTTTACATTTATATTTGTACAAAATCATATATGATACTGAAATCATATGTGATTTTGTTGACATAATTGACACTGTAACCATGTGGTGTTCTTACACAATTTGGAAAGGCAAACATTAATATCATTAATACATCTCGTTTAAAAAATCTAACCTTCAATTTTTAAAAATAATAAAAAATTTCAAATTTTAAAGTTTTAAAGTTTTAAAGTTTTAAAAATAATAATTTTTTTCAAATTTTAAAGTTTTAAAAATAATAAAAAATTTCTTAAAGATATTTCATGTTTCAGTTATTAAAAATAATAAATTTTCAATTTTCTAAAAACATATATGATATTGAGCTTGATTTCTTATATTTCTATTTATCTTATATTTATTTAAAAATATTTTATATTTATCTTGATATTATAATTATTTAAAAATATTTCATATTAACATTGTTTAAAATTAATCAACATTGTACATTGTACAATCTGATGGAGACATGATGAATAGTAATACTCATAAAGTAACTTTTGACCATAACACCCTTAAAGTAAATTGATTAGTATTAATTAATTTTTTAAATATAAATATGTGGCTAGGAAAGTGTTCCTTTGTTTCTTTAAATTCAAAAAGTTTTCATTTGAACCTCCGTATATATATATATATATATATATATATATATAGGGTTAGGTTCAAATGTGAACTCAATTTTGGCTGTGAACGTGAGGACGAATCTCAGCCACACATCTTCGGTTATGGTGGACGCGATCACGGAGGATTGACGCGATTCATGGGAGGGTGGAGATTATTAAAGGAGGAGAACCAGGTAAAAGCCGCCTTTATTGACCGGATAAGTGGCTGAGATTCGTCCTCACGTTCACAACCAAAAATGAGTTCACATTTGAACTTTTATATATATATATATAAATATTTGTAATACGAGTAATTATATTATATCTTTTTTCCGTACTTCCATTTTTTGGGGAAAATAATACACTATCGTTGATGATGGAAGCATAAAAGAAAACATGTGTTCATCTATAACATAAGCCTAACTTTCATGTTAAAGAAAATAAATAGTTTTGGATTTTTCTCACGTAAATACCAAATAATTATTGTGAACCTTTAGGGGTAATTTGGTAAGTTCATAAATGGTAATAACTTCAATTTTGGGTGGTATATGTATATTATAAAGTGTTAAACTTGTTTTGGTTGTTTTTTCAAAGGTTGTGTTGTGATTATAATAAGAGTTATGATTAGAAGGTGATGTATATTTAACTACTTTTGTTTATCTATTTTATCATCAACGTTTGAAATATTAACAAATTTATACATGTAAAAATGATTAAATATATGTAAAAATTTATGAAAGTGGCTTAAAAGTAAAGATGAATTTGAAGATAAAACTACATTATGATTTATGAATGCAATTGGTTTTTTTGAAGTTAAATTAAAAAGTTAAAGGGTTGCGTTGATCGGGTTGGAGGTATTTCAACAACCCAACCCAATGCTTGCGGTTTGAAAAATCTCAACCCAACCCAACCCGTACGGGTTGGTCGGGTTGATACTTTAGTACAACAAAATATTCTCCTAATCTTGAATATGTTGTTTTCTCTAGTCTACTCATAATTTCTTTTTTCATCATTAGTCATTTGGTACAACTTATCCATACTTCTTAAATCTTAAGTATATCACATTCAATTAATTTTGTCAATTTATATATATGTATATATATACATATGTTGAGGGTTACTGATATATACAAAAGGAATTATATAGAGATAGAGAATAGATTGAAAATATATGAATACAAAGACGGTGTGTGATAAGTGTAATTGTTTAATTTACATATTAATAGAGACTCAACAATCATATTAAATCGAATATATAAAAGGAGATCAGGTTGGTCGGGTTGGGTTCGGTTGGGTTCAAATAAAAGTAACCCGATATCAACCCAATACCTACGGTTTGAAGATTTTACAACTCAATTAGGCATCGGGTTGCTTCGGGTTAAGTTATTTTACGTTGGATTGAGTTGGGTTGGGTTGTTCGGGTTTTTGAGCACCCCTAATCCAAAGGCTCAGAAATATATCACTATTCTCGCTATGACTCTTAGGTGGCGTTTGTTTTTTAAGAGGTGCTAAATCTGAAGTCTTATTTCAGTTCTGAAATGGTTATGAAACGTCTAAACAAATCAGACATAAGTGATGATTAAGAGCTTAAAACGAAAAAACAAACAAGGCCTTATTCTCACACTATCCCTCATCTACTTTTCAATTCGTTCTTTTATTACGATTTTTTTTATAATTCTTCATATATCAATTTTCAACGGTCATTACAAAACATATTTTACATTTTTAATACTTAATTTTCTAACTTACATAAGTCACGTCACGTCTTAAAATTACAAATTCGAAACCAAAAATTTCACACGATAAACATCAATATTTAGTATTAATACAACTCAAAAATCAAAATATATTTAGAAAAAATAAAATATAAGTGTTTATATATAATATGCTATAATACAATACAATTCGTTCTTTTATAACAAAAAATAAATTCTTTCATATATCAATTTTCAATGACCATTACAAAACATATTATCCATTTTTAATACTTGATTTTCACACTTACATAAATTAAGAAACATCACATCTTAAAAATATAAACTGGAAACTAAAAATTTCACATGATAAAAATCAATATTGAGTATAGAATATTGATACAACTCAAACATCAAAATTCTATACAAAAGAATATCGTCTCATCCAAAACTTCAACTTACATTTGATGTAAGAAAATCAATTGCAAAAGGGAATCTATGGGGATGTTTGGATTGACGATAAAATAAGTAGTAAACCCTTGAAATGAGACAATAAAGATAACCTACAAAACTCCCGACATGATAAAAAAATTCAAACATCGGAATAAATCAATCTAAGACATATTAGGTTAACAAACACAAAGCAAGTAAATAAGGCTAAAATATTTTTGTACCATGCAAAAATAACCTTAGAAAGGTGAACAATAATTTGGTAGGATGAAGTGGAAGAATCTTATATCTCAAAAAATATCTAATATATGCTCCAATGAATGTCAACAAATATGACTTCCTTTTATATGCAAAATGATGAAATGAAAATTAATGTAGCACCTTGAAAATTTAGTGAAAACCTTTTAACTTACTCCATTAATATTTTCATTTAATTGCATTACAACCAAAGAAAATGAAGGGTTGTTAAATTTTTTTACAAAGAAGTGTAACCATAGAAAACGAAGAGTTTTTAATTTAGATTAATGTAAAAACTAAAAAAAAGGAAAAATAAAAAATAGGAACTAATGTTGAAGGGAGGAGGCGCCACGTGGACTCCCAATGTTTCGCCACGTGGACTCCCAATGATCCTGCTTTATATATATATATATATATATATAGATTTTCATTTAATTGCATTACAACCAAAGAAAATGAAGGGTTGTTAAATTTTTTTACAAAGAAGTGTAACCATAGAAAACGAAGAGTTTTTAATTTAGATTAATGTAAAAACTAAAAGAAAAGGAAAAATAAAAGATAGAAACTAATGTTGATGGGAGGAGGCGCCACGTGGACTCCCAATGTTTCGCCACGTGAACTCCCAATGATCCTGCTTTATATATATATATATATTAGAAAGAGGTTAATACGAGGACGATAACAATTTATGAGAATGCGAGAACAATTCTCAGCCAATTATTTTGTATTAAAAAATTTCATGTACAAAATCACATATGATTCACGTACAAAATCATATATGATTAGCCGCTACTTTTTCTGTGACTTAGTCCACAGGAAAAGTCGTGCTTGTCATTCTTATGCTAATACAAAATCACTTATGATTTTGTACATGAAAAGAGTTTCATGTACAAAATGATTGACTGAAGATTGTCCTCACATTCTCGTAAATTGGTATCGTCCTCGTATGGACCCGCCCCTATATAATTATATATAGTGACAATGTATTTTATTTTATTTTAAATTTAATTATTGAACTTTAGAAATTAATGTTAAATATATGATTCTCGAAAATCGTTATAACGTTCATCAATTTTTAAAAACCTAAAACAATTTAATCATTGATAATCCTAATAAAAACCGTTCAACTATGTTAAAAATGTTAAACAGTTTTTGTAATAAAAAATTAAAATAACAAAGGTAAAATACTAATATAAAATTGAGTTTATAGGATGTCAACAATTTTTAGTTATGTTGAATAGATTGTTTTATAAGACTTATGTTTATAGGAGGATAGGACCAAACATTTAAACGTTTTATTTAAAATTGTTGTAATAAATTTATAGAAACTTTTTTAGCGTCTTAACAAGTTTTTTAATACACTTTTAATACGAAGTGTCATATTATTTGTTTTATAATACACTTTGAAGAAGTTATGAACACATTTTTATAGATCACTTTTGAGAAGTATAAGATAGATTACAAAAATCTCTAAAATTGGAGAAATCTCAAAAAAATGATTACCATGCCATAGAAACATTTTTTTCAATTATGTTCCACCAATAAGAAAAATTGAAATTAAATGTTTGGGTAAGATAAATAATTTTTTATAAGAAATATAGAATATTTTAGTAATAAAATGTTGCAATCTTCAAAATAGAGATACTGTTGAGTTGAATGTAATATTTTCTAGAGATTTTAAGGGTGCGTTTAGTTAGCGAAAGCTGTTTTCATTTTCCAAAAAAACGTTTTCAGAAAATGGAGTTGAGTTTTCATTCTCAGTTTTTTATGAAAAAATTTCAAAACGCGTTTAGTTGAAATGGTGGAGTTTTTATTTTTCATTTTCAGATTTTTATAAAACGCGTTTAGTTGTGCATTTCTAACAGTTTTCATTTTCCATTTTCCATTTTCCATTTTCATATTTTTTACACACACACATTTTCACA